>APFE031757878.1:0-21352 GCA_000404065.3 Pinus taeda
TGTTACACTGAAATTTGTCACCATGAATATCTGCAGTTAATATGGCTCCATCAATAGTCATATTATCCTCCTTGTCAAGCCTTATACCTCTGCTCTCCATGTCAAACTTCAAAAAAGAGAGAAAGTCATTAAAAACCATGTTTATCTCTGGGTACGCAGGTTCTCTCTACCTTGCCTACGTGTACGCATCCCAAGCTCATTGTACCTGCGTACTTGTACGCTCTGTAAGTCAAGGGATGGGTGCGTACACCTGTAAAGGTCAAAAGGCGCGAGTTTCATCTTAAAAAAGTTACTTGTGGTCACTTCTAGAGCTTTCTAGAAGAGTGTTTGACGTGTATTGAGCGCCTCCAGATGGTTCATGCATCCCTAGGATAGAGGAACTTATCCCATCAAGAGAGGAGCTACCCCATCCAAAAGAGGGAGTATCCCATTGATGTTGGAACTGAATAACTTCCTCTAGAACACTATAAATACAGGCCTTGGGCTAGAGAGGGGAGGTTGAAAGCTGAACATTCCAAAGGGTAGATGCCGCTAGAATTAGGACTTCCATTGTAAACTTGTGAGGAGAGATTACCATCCTTTCTTGTTGCCATAATGGAAGTGGGTGAGCTTGTCAAAGTAGAGGAAATCTCTTGTTGGACCCTGGGAGGAGCTTGCACAACACCAAGGCTCAGGTTGTAATGGTTCCTTTTTGTTTCTTTAATACAAATAAGTCCATTCTTCTCAATGATTTGTTGTTAATGAGTTATTTCATGTACTCCTTGGTCTATGTGATGAATATGCTTTGTTTTATGATGAATATTCAGGTGTATGTAATCGTTTGCTTTGTTAGTGTATGCAGGTCTTAAAGTGAAGGAGGAGCTCATCTGGATCAGCAAGGCTGGACTGCTACAACAAGCGTTGGACCTAAGGTAAGATCGGAAAACACTTGATCTCTCATAGAATAATGTGTGTTTAGAGAAGGATTGCTCTTGTTTGGTTTTTTTGTCACTAGAGAGTCTTAGACTCCTAGGGAGGTTAGGTTTGTCTGCAAAAATAACTCTTTCCGCATGACATGGACCAATAAGTCTCTTCTAACTTGTGTCTTACAGTTCCTAGTTTACTATATCATATATGTTTCATGAACTAAATAATAGAGAAAAAGAATAGCTTAGAATTTTCTTGTTTGCACTCTGTGTTCAGTCTCTGTTATTTTTAATGTTTTCTTCAGAATTAGCATAAACAAAATTCTTAACTGCTCCTGTTTCCCCTCTACCATATTGATTAAATGCTAAGAAATTATTCATTGCTTCTTGGTCATAATCATTCGCTTTCCCTCTGTCAACATGATGAAGGATTCTTAATTTCCCTTCAGCCACTCACTCCATTCCATCTGATTCCAACCTATAAATTGTTCCATAATTGATTACCTTGCTCTGTAGTACCATCCTCTGTTGAAGAAACCATATCCAGCAGTTTATCCTCATAGACTCCATTAGCCCAATGGACTGAACTTCTTAGACTTACACTCCTGTTCTATTGAATATCACCATCCAAACTCAAAACAAAAGCCTTGCACTTCATAACTAGCCTAATATACCTAAAAAACAAAGCTAAATTATAAAGAGAGAGCCCTCTCTGGATGCAGGTTGGCTAGAACCTGTATCTAAAAGATTGGTCTATGGTTACCTCAGCCATATTCCCTTTCTTACAACTTTTGGGAACAACTTGAGTGATAACATCATTGGCGACTCCATTGGGGACTTGAATAATTGTTTGCTATTGCTGTTTAGGCTTTGAACAATTGTCTCAAATACTTGATCAGTCCCTTGTTTCAATAAATCTTCAGGAAATATTCAAAGCTCCCAAATTTAGAACTTCCTAGGAAGATACCATCAAAAGTTGTATCCTTCAAATATTTCAAGGAAAACCAAAAAATATCATTAGAAGCTGGCTCCAAAGAAGAAGACCTGTTACACTAGATCAAATCTAGATCCAAATCCCCCACCTGTGTTTCAAAATCCTAATATGATTCCCAAGAAACTGAGAAGCCGGCAGAGCCAACAACATTCTGCTAGTTTACCCCTAGATACACATCAGTAGAACCTTACTCAATCTGAGCTTACTCCTGGAAAAACACCAGACCTTTCTGCCATTACTGTTGCCTCTCCTAGTTCACCTTCAGCACTTCAAACCATCTTTTCCACTCCCCCATCCACAGTACGTATTTCAACTGTTATCCCCGCTCTTCTGGCTGTTACACTTATCTCTGCAAATATGGCAAACTGATATGCTACCCTGCAATTACTTGCAAATCCAGGGGCTATGCCTCAAGATTATCAAAGAAAAATCACTTAGTTTGATGGTACTGGCACTTACATAGTTCAATAACACAGCAAGAAAATGATGGATTATTTTGAAAACTATGAGATTGATGATGATGATGTAAGAATGAAAGTCTTTGTCAAAAGCTTGACTAAAGATGTTAGAACCTGGTTTAAAGCGCTCCCTGCAAACACTATCAATGATCCAAATTACCTTTATCAGACCTTCTTAAACAGATGGGAAAAGAAAAAGGATCCTCTACACATTTTGTCAGAATATGAAAACTTAAAGAGAGGTCCACAAGAAACTGTTCAAGATTACTGCACCAGATTTAACAATGTATACAATGCTATTCCTTAGAATCTCAGACCTCCACGAGATTTGGCCTTGATCAAATTCCCTGATGCATTTGACTCTGACATGGCATACTAGCTTAGGGAAAGAGCTCCTAGAAGACTAGAAGAAATGCAAAGTATAGCTGTCAGTGTTGAGGCCAACCTGATTTCTAAACGAGCTAGAGCCAGGACTGAAAGGAGAGTACCTTTAAAGGAAGAACCCTCTACTTTTGAACAGAAATTAGATGCTATCATCAAAGGAATGGACAGACTTGGGGATAGGGTAGAAACGATTGAAAGAAAATCATCTTGGGATGGTCAACCAAGTAATGCTGGAAGAAATCCAAACTTTAGAAAAAACCAGAATCCTAACATTGCAAAAGCTGGCACTGACCAAAACATTAGACCTCCATTTCAAGAAAACTATGCTGAAGCTTCAACTTCTAGTGAGCCCACAGAAGACAGTCAGATTAACTTAATGGGTCTCAATAGTGAACAACAAATTTTCCTAACCTAAGAGGACCAAGAGGCTCACACTTTGGGTTAGTTTCAAATTCAATAAGGGGAATCACTTGATTTTAGGGAGGGATATGACATAGCCATCTATGAAGTTCACAAACAATATAATCTCATAAGTAGGAGAATAGATGTCCCTGAGGCCAATAAACAGAAAGAAACCAAGCAACCTATCAAAGCTAAAATCAGGAACCTTCCTATAAAAACTCCTCCTAAAGCAATTCCTAACTCAAACAATCCAACAGTTGAAGATGTTTCAAACAATCAACAACCAAATGAACAGTCTTTAACTTCCATTCCTTCCCAAGCAATTGTGGGAAAACCCACAAAAATTAACATAGAAAAAACTTCAGCTCATGACAACATTCCTGTAAAAGAGGTAGACACACAAAATACAGCATAAAAAGAAAGCCTTGTTGCCCGAAGTGCAAAAATTCAAATTGAAAAACATTTCAACTTTGAGACTGAAATAGGCAAGCTAAAGATAGCCATTCCACTTTCAGAATTGGCTAAGCACCATGTCTATAGAGAACAAATCAGCAGATCACTTCAAATTTCAGAAAACAAAGATGCAGTAGATGTCCTTGATGACCAACTTGAATTAATTTTTGGCCCTGAAGTAAACAGAAAATCGGTAGATGGAGGGGTCCCTCCATTCTATGTAAGTTTGAACATTCATGATAAAATACTTCACAATGCAATGTTTGATTCTAGTGCTTCTCATAATTTAATGCCCAAATCTGTAATGGAGAAGTTGGACCTAGATATTACTAGGCCATACAAAGACTTGTACTCTTTTGATTCCAGCCAGGTTAGATGTCTAGGACTAATCAAAGACTTATGTGTATCATTAGTCCAATACCAAACCGAAACAATTTTAATGGATGTGGTGGTAGCTGATATTCCACCCAAATATGGAATGATATTGTCTAGGTCTTGGGGAGCAAAACTGCAAGGATCATTACAGTTGGATATGTCTTATGAAACTATTTCAGTATTTGGGTAACCAAAGAAGTTATATAGAGAGACTTTAATGAAGTATGTGGTCAATAGCCAAGAGAAACCCCAGAATTATCCCATTTATTCCATGCATTCTGATATGGACTCCTTCATCCTATACAATGATGAAATTTACCCCCCAACTAATGTCAAGGCATTGGCTCTAGAGAAAAAAAAAATCATAATAAAAAATCTAGTGTTCTAAATCAAGAAATTTCTGTGAACAGTGGTATATCAGACACACAAGGGAAACCACATGAAACTGAGAATCCAAATCTCCCTAGTGAGCAAATTTATAAAACTCCTGATACTGGCTATAATCAAGAAATCCTATGGTATTTGGAATTTGATGGATCAGTCAATAAACTAGGAGCAAGAGCAGGAATTTGGGTACATAATATGGAAAATAATCGTGCTAAAGGACATGCATACAGGTTGAATTTTAGATGCACTAATAACATGGCTGAATATGAAGCCCTCTTGCTAGGACTCAAATTGATCAAAAGCTTAGGGGAAGTTAGGGTATCAGTTTTGGGAGATTCTGATTTAGTTATTCAACAAATGAAAGGAAACTTCCTTACAAATGATCTCAGATTAAGATCTTATAGAGGGGCAACAATTGAAAGACTCAATACCTTTCTAGAAACACAACTCGCCAAAATTCCAAGGAAACACAACTTGCATGCTCACAGTTTGGCCAAATTTTTGAGCCTAATCATCATTTTACAGCTGAGATTAAACACAGACCAACTGTACCTAACAATGTAAAAGACAAACAAGTATTTGACAATGACACTCAAATTAATAATTTCCTGACCTTAAAAGAAGAATTTTCCAGCACTAATATAGACACGGGCACTGCTGGAGAAGTTGATCAATTAGACAAAATTGGAACACACATTTCAGCTAAAACAACAACTCAAATACTGCATCCAACAAAATTTACCAGCAAAGAGTTGCAGGAGCTTAAAGAAATAGACTTGGATGAAGCTATTGGAGGAGAATATGAAGTCATTGATTTAAAGGACAATTATTTACCCATAGGATTGAATCTTCTGGAAGACATTTTTGATTCAAATGATATTTTAAGAAAGCCCAAAATGCAACCTCTAAATGCAGAGATTGAGGACTGTAACATAGGAACTAAACAAAATCCTAAAATAATAAAATTGTTTAAAATTTTGCCTCCTAACCAAAAGCTTAAATATGTGGAACTATTTAAGGAATTTTAGGATGTTTTTGCATGGAGCTATGAGGATCTCAAATCTTATGATACTTCTATGATTCAACGTACAATACCCCTCAAAGAAAATAAAAAACCTTTCAAGCAAAAACTGAGAAGGGTCAACCCTGTACTCCTCCCTCTAATTGAAAAAGAAGTCAAAAGAATGTATGAAGCTGGGATAATTACACCCATTAGATTTTGAGAATGGGTCTCTAATTTAGTGCCAACCAGGAAGAAAACAGGAGAAATTAGACTGTGTGTTGATTTGAGGAATTTAAATAAAGTCTCTTTAAAAGACCACTACCCCTTACCTAAGATGGATCACATTTTACAAGGGGTAGTAGGTGCCTCTATAATTTCACTGTTGGATGGGTTTTCAGGCTTCAATCAGATTCTGGTCCACCCTGATGACCAAGATAAGGCTGTTTTTACAACACCTTGGGGAACTTTCAAATATGTGAAAATGCCATTAGGACTCAAGAATGCAGGGGAAACCTTCCAGCGTGCAATGGACATAGCTTTTGCTAAAGAAATCCATGATTTTCTAGTTATATATCTAGATGATTTCACTGAGTTTTCCAAATCAGATCAGCAACACCTAGATCATCTGAGACAAGTCTTTTTAATCTGCAGAAAATATGGTATATCACTAAATCCAAAGAAGTCATTATTTGGCCTAGAAGAAGGAAAACTGTTAGGTCACATAATCTCAAAAGATGCCATAAGAATCGACCCTAATAGAATACAAGCTATTCTGCAAGTTCCTCACCCCAGAAATATCAAAGAACTCCAAGCTTTCCTAGGAAAGATCAACTTCCTAAGGAGATTCATACCCAATTTGGTTAAATTAATCAGACTGCTGAATAACGTGTGAAAAAAGGATTCCAAGGTCAAATGGACAATAGAAGCCAAACAAGCATTTGAAGAAATCAAAATGGCTTTGACTAGAACATCAATCCTTACCAGCCCAAAATTTGACAGAGACTTCATGATCTTTTCCTTTGCCTCAGAACATACTGTTGCTGCTGTCTTGGTACAGAAAGATGATCAAGGATGTCAAAAACCTATAGCCTTCTTTAGCAAAGCACTGAGGGATGTACCTCTAAAATACCCAATCATGGAAAAAGAAGCTTATGCACTTGTGAAAGCCATCAAAGATTTCAGGGTCTACATATTATACTCTCACATAATAGCTTATGTGCCAAACACTGTTGTCAAAGATATTCTAACTCAGGAAGGAATTGAAGGCAAATGTGGCAAGTGGATAGCTAACATTTTGGAATATGACATTGAAATTAAAAAAAACAAAGCTGATAAAAGGACAAGGATTAGCTAAACTTATGATTGAAACCAATTTTGAAGCCCTTAATATCAATGAACTGGATAATGAATAGGAGATAACGACTCCACAGATCAATCAAGCCTTTTTACAATCACCTTGGTATGCTGATATAATTTATGTATTGCTAAACTTGCAGGCTCCTCCAGGATTATCTAGAACTAAGAAAAGATTTCTGAAAATGAAAGCTTCAAAATTTTGTATTTTAGATAATGCTTTATTTTGGAAAAATCATGAAGGAATTTTACTGAATTGCTTAATAAAGGATGAAACTGACAAAGTGCTGAAAGAACTTCATGAAAGGGACTGTGGTTGACATTTGTACTGGAAATCAACTGCTGATAAAATCCTAAGGTCTGGATTTTATTGGCCCACCCTGTTTGCTGATGTAAAGAAATTTGTAACTTCTTGCCATAAATGCCAAATTTTTGAAGGCAAGAGGAAGCTTTTGCCTCTACCCCTTAAACCAATTTTCATAGAAAAGCCTTTCCAACAGTGGGGTTTAGACTTCATTGGTGAAATTCATCCTCCTTCATCCGGCCAACATAAATGGATCCTGACTGCCACAGACTATTTCACCAAGTGCATAGAGGCCATCCCTTGTAGACAAGCCAATGATTCAGTGATCATGTAATTCTTAGAAATCAACATCCTGTCCAGATTTGGCTATCCTGAAAAGATTATAACTGACAATGCTACTGCCTTCAAATCTAAAAGAATGATCAATTTATGTCACAAGTACCACATTACCTTAGGCCACTCCACAGTCTATTACCCTCAAGGTAATGGTTTAGCTGAGTCATCCAATAAAATCTTGATCAATATCATAAAGAAAGTATTGGAAGAAAATAAGAAAAACTGGCACAAGAAGCTCATTCATGCACTATGGGCAGAGAGATTGACTATAAAGAGATCCATTGGAACGAGCCCCTATGAACTGGTTTATGGCATGGAGGCTATTTTTCCTACATCTTTAGGAGTCCCTGTGATGAAGTTGCTACAAGTAGTACATGCAGAACCTAGTGACATTTAGAGAAGAATAAATCATACTATTCATTTATAGCAGACCAAAGAAGAGGTATATCAGTGATCTCAAGTGCTACATGAAAAGCTCAAGAAGATGTTTGATAAAAGAGGATTTTTATATTGGAGACAAGTTTATGAAATGGGACTCAAGGAGAGAAGACAAATGAAAACATGGGAAGTTTTATTTCCTATGGAGGGGACCTTTTATCATCCAGGCTATACAAGGAAACAATACTTACTTTTAAAAAGCCTGGATGGTGCAGAAGCAGAAGGAGGACCAGTTAATGGCAGGATGCTCAAGCACTATTTTGATCCGGCTGTCTGAGGTATTTTTGTCTTAACCTGTACATACTTTATATTTAATAATGTCTAGGCTCAGATTGGACAACAAATTTGCTGAAGTTGAAGCCCGAAGAGAAGGCCCTAAGCTTCAAAACTACAACTGTCATAAGTATAATAAAGCAACCAATAGAAGTAGATTTCAGAGCGAAAAACAGAGGTGTAATTGTTTGGATCAGCTCATGAGAGATGTGTATATCTTGCATGGTCCTCTGAACAGTTTGTTCACCTACAGCAAAGAAAATTTTTAGAATGTAGTAAGAATTGTACATAAGGCCATTTGACCTGCTGTTCTTGACTTTTCATCAAGAAAAGCCATCCCCAAGTGGAGCCACTGTTAGGTTCCTATACCAATAGGTGTCATTTTTCATGATTGACATTGAAGAGCTCTAATATGTTCATACCTTTTGGATGGTTGCAAAGGTTTTCCATATTCACAAGAAATAAAAAAAGTTAAAAAATGTAAAGAGGGTATGCCCTAAAAGAAAAATCAAAATTCAAGAAAAATGAAATGGTCAAGAAAGTGAAAGAAATGAACCCCAAACAAAGGACCATGAAAGTGTGCAAATACAAAATGCCACTACCGTTCTATTTTGTAAGGATCTGATGGTTGAGAACTTGTTCATTTATGCCACCATGGATGGATGGCCAAACAGTTTAATCTTGGCCAAGTCATGTTTGAATTTACTTGTCTTAGAGATAAAGAAATAATACCTATCCAAACTGTTCAATCTTGGCAGGTAAATAGATAAGTAGAGAAGTAAAGGAGCTGAAATGTTAAATTTGAGCCCTTGGAGGTTATAAGGGTAGATATAGATAGGATTCCAATGAAAAGAAAAGAGGATTGAAAGGGTCTGCTAGTCTAAGTGCACCCATGGGAAAATAAGAAAAAATGGTAGGAATAGTAGGTTGGGTAGGCAGTTTTGGTGTTGCAGAAGCATATTTGTGATTGATTTTGTCTCTTAAAGATATTCATCCTAATAACATCACAAGTACCATTGCAGATGTTGAAGGCAGGTCAAGCAAGGCATAACTAACTCCCCCTCATCCTTTTCTCATACCATTTACTAACTTCCCCCAAGGATATTGAGATCTGCTCAATGCTCCTAACTCACTCCATTTCATGAAAGAGCCTAAGTAAAACCACATTCTTACTTTGGGCAAGGAAGCCACATTTCTTGTGTAAAACCATTTTCTTCCCCTTAGCCTAATGTTTTAAACATTCTAAACTTAGCGCTTTCCTTTTAAAAATCTCATATTAAAAATTGACTTTATTATTTAAAACCCGCACAAATATACCCCTCCTATATTATGTTTATAATAAAAACCCCACTTATTAATATTTCTTGTCCCAGGTTATATAACCATATTCACTATGTTAGGGATTAATAGATCCATTTTGGATTTATTAATAACCTGCCACAAACCCGAAAAACATTAAAAAACTGTGATTTAATTGATCGGGTCCCGCACCGTAACCGTCCATCACCTCCGAAGAGCGCCAACGTTCGATCGGCGCCTTCCCATCAGATGGCTCCATTTCGTATTGCTAGCCTCCATCCACCAATGTTTAACTTCCGGGGATCTGGCGGTATTTCCGCCGTACTAGGGACATGCAACACCCTCCTGCTGTGCTGGCTGCCCCTCCGCCCAAAACTGCCCTTGCCCAAAAGCAGTGCGGGCTGATACTGCTTACCACCCTCCTGCTGACCCCGCCCACTGACGTCATTGCTGCGTCACTGCCACGTCACCTCCATGTCACCCTTCCGTACCCTGCACTATGCAACAAACTATCCCGTCATGCTGACATCATCCGACCAAAAAGCGCCAAAAGCCTCGCAAAGCCAAATTTTTGTTAAAAAGTCGTCAAAACGTCATTTTCGCACATTTCCATTCGTTCTTCTCTGTGAAACTATTGCATGCAATCTACGTCCACCTGATTGTTTAAAGTGTACTAGCTACCACCCGGCCAAACGAGCTCTAGCGTCGTGCCCAACATCTCACCCTGCAACCGGCAATTACATTGATTCGCTTCTTAAAACAGGTATTTACCCAGTTTCCTCCCGAACCCATAATTTCAGTTTTCCTCTGCAAATTTTGCCAGGATATCCAAATTCAAGTTAGAATTCAGCCTGCAACTTACAAAGAAAGGCCCTAGAACTACTCTTTTTGCCCATTTCTCCCATAGAAACTTGACCTCCAGTTAAAAACACCGTAGGCAAACATGGAAGCTCTGGTGGCCCTCAATGTCGCTCCCCTCAATGCACCTCACAAAGAGTTGGAATGCTTGCCCTTGGCTGATAGAGATTTTCAAATTCAAGACTTGATTGGTGACAAAAACCACCTTCAGGCATTTTGTGAAATTAGGAACAGTCACCAAAGTAACTCGGATCTCTATGGTATATGGGAATCCAACCTGCCTATGTACTACCTCCCCTTAGTCAATGTTTTCCTTGATATTATCCACCTATGCTGTGCCAATTATGAACCTACCCAGAGATTAGTTATGACTCTATCTGGGACTGTCCTCTTTTATATAACTCCTAAGTCCATCAATGAGATGTTACACTTCAAACCCACTCGGCCTCTGGCTCCTCTTTCTATGGATTCTTGCTTGAGCAGGGCCCTAAACTGCCCAGTTCAGAGATAACCCGTATTGCTCAAACATTTATGAGACCAGATTGCCAGCCCAAAGAGCCACCTCCCTATTTCCATGCCTGGTTCAATGAAGTTGGAAAATTCATTATTGATATGATATCCTATATCCTGGTATTTAAGACAAGTGAATATGTTGATGAGATCACATTAGTTTTGTTGTCCATATTTACTCCAGGACAGCCCCCCTCCGTCAAATATGACTATGCTACATTCATTTCCAACAAGATCCATGACCAATTCCTGAGTCTAGACAAAGAAGGAGTCTTCAAGTATACATCTTATATATATCATTTATTTCTATATTATCAGCCAGACAGTTTTCAGTTTCCTATTAGAAAATTAGATTCCAAAGGAGAGAGGAGGTCTGTGATCTTTTGGACCTCAGTCTTCCACCATGTCCATGACTCCCCTTATACCTATTGTGAATTCATTGACTTGTTTATACATCTTGTCTCCTCTCTACTGATGAGAACTCCTCCTCCCAGACTCTCTGGTGATTTCCAGAAGATTTTACAGCTCTCCAAAAACTACAGAATAGGTGACTGGTACTTCTACCAGAATCACACCGAGATCAGAATATATGGCTGTGAGCTGTGCCCTTATAAACTGCCCAAGTATGTGCCTATGAGACTATTTGCACCGAGTATTTCAGGAAAATTATCAATGCAGACTTAACTCACTTTTACAGTGCAAAGAAAAAGGCCCAACTAAGAATAAGAAACTAGTTAGGCCCTTTTATCATTAACAAAAGGGAAGCATGGGAAGATGTTGATAGAATATTGGGGGAAGAACTTAAATTGAAGAAAGGTTTCTGGTGGGTACCTTATGACCCAAATGGCTTTATAAATGATAGGAAAGTAAAATACAGGCTGTCGGCCTATAAACATTCCAGGCTCCCTGAAATAGAGCAATTTGCTAATCAGGATGAGTGGATAGAGGGCACATTAATAGAATAAAATAGTTAGCAAGAAGTGATGGAACAAGCAATGAAAGATCTTGAAAAGAATCTTAACCTGGACTCTTTTGGACATGTATTTTTCAAGCTGGCTGAGAAAATAGGAGTGGGAACATCTAGTGCTAGAACTTCTCAACAGCCTACACAAGAAAGCACTACACCAGCTACAGGGACATCAAAAGGCAAAGAAGTGCTAGATATAGAGAATCACATAATGACAGATAAGCCAGCAACATCAAAGGAACAGGGCCAAGGGAAAATTCCCCCTACCCAAACCAAAGCACCAGAGATACCAGCGTTGTAGACTCCTCTTAATGAGGAAAAGGGCAAGAAAAGGGATAGGGAAGAAGGCATGCCTATGAGTGGACCAACAGAGCAACCAGGGGCAAAAAGGCAAAGAATGAACCCCTTATCAGAAGATGAATTTATTGAGGAAACCACAGGCAGTCTAAGAGGGGAAAAGATGGTCAGATACAAGACATCCCCAGTGATAGAAACATCCACCAGCTCTCACAGGCAGGACCTAGGTAGGCAACATAGTGTGGAAGTTTCATCCACTAGGCCGCAAAGCAAACAAGGGTCTGATATCAAAAGAACATTCACAGAGATAAAGGCCCAGAATGACCCATTGAGGCTTCAACTTTACAATAAGTTTCTCAAGATGACTCCCACCAACCAGCAAAGGTTAATGTCTACATATGTCATTAAAGAAGGTAAAATGATCTTGAGCCACTTTAAGCCTAAAGTGCAACAACCACAATCAACAGCTGACTATATCAGGACAAATCTGGAGGTCCTTGCCAAAGACATTCATCCAATGGACCAGATTGAGTTGCACAAACAAACTGGAGAGATGGTCTACTCCACATTGGCAGATAAGGCAGTGCTGGCTCATAAATTGCAAAACTCATTAAACAACACCTCTACTCAGCTAGATTTGGAGAAGGCATCTTCTTTAGCCAAGGACAATAGGATAAAGTCCCTAGAAGATATTATCATTGAGCTGGGACATGATCACAAGGATGCTAAAGGAATAAAAGCATTGATTAAGAAGAAGGAAGAGGACATTGCTGCCCTCAGGAAACAATTAAAGCTGCCCTCTACTATGCATCCACAAACCACAGAAGTTGTACATCAGAAGTCAGAGGAGGACATGATGGACTTGCTTATGAGGATGAATGAAAGGTTAAGTGAAACAGAGCGGGCATTGGAGAAAGTATTACAAGAAAAGTAGGGAGAGTTGACCTCCCAGCCACATGAAATAGCTCCAACAGTCACAACTTCTCCTCCTATAGGTATAACAACAGTGCCTCCCACTGTCCCGGCATCAACAACAGAAATCACCACAACTACCCCAGCAACAGCAACAGGCAGCAACACTACCATGACCACAGAGGAGTTAATAAAAGCCATGGAGGAATTAAAACTCCAGGTATCAAAATTGAAAGAAGCCAAGAGAAATTGGCAAAATTAGAAGTGAGTTATGATAGATCCAAGATGACTGTAGCATAAAAGACAAGAGAGGTTAAAGCATTAGAGAACAAGGTGAAAGCATTGGAAAATGACCTCTCTTTAGATAAGCCTATGGGAGAAATCAAAGGCATTCTGTGGGCTAACATTAGTCAATCCATCTGTAATGTGTGGAGATCTATTCAGGTTATATATGGGTAGATTAACTTAATAGCAGTAGCCCAAGTGGAAATTCAAAAGGCCAGAACTTTATTGGGACATATGCCCGAACATGCCAACAGGCTAATTCATTTTTTGAACACCAAAACAAGTGAAGAACTAGCAGCACTGGACATCAGAGATAGGACAGACACCATCCTAACCATCAAAAGAGTTCTGACCATGAGAACCCTGATGCAAAATTTGGAGAGGAGGTGCCAGGACATGCAGGTGGAAATTGATTCTTTTATAGAAAGATTTGCAGTTTTGCATGAAAAGGGCTTGCCAAGTCTGTTGGGGAGTAATCCATGCCTGTTGAGACAAGTTGAGTACACACACAGGTCGAATAAACATGCTGCTGATCAAATAAATGCATCATCAAGTACTTTAAGAGAAAAGGCCCTTCCATCTGGCCAAACCCTCTACAACAACTTAGAAAATCTATTTTATATTGAGCATGAAGTGAAACATCTTTTCACAGTCCAGGCTAATTTCTTCAGGTACACAGACGCTGATGAGACTCTGAGAAAGCTGCAAAGGCATAAGTTACCAGAAGAGAAGTGGTGGCAAAGCATGTTGGAAATTCTATAGACATATTTCTGATATCTTTTATATCCTTGGTAAATCGAAATTTTTGGTACCATGTGCCATAAAGCAGAGAATAGAAATGGATGAGGGTCATGTGGGGCAACAATATCAAATCATAATTAAAAACACCCAAGGAAGCTGGGGCAACAACATGGAATATCAGTGGAAAACAACTACTAGCCGACTCACCGAGCCTAAAGTCAGCATATCTCACCAACTGAGCAGCCAACACAACAACATTTACTTCTTCATTTATTTCTCCCTGTTTTCAAGATCATTTATTTCTCCTTTTGAGTAGGTAGAATGAGTTATTTCTAGATATTATCTCATTGAGATATTTTGTAAACATTTTTGTACAAATACCTCCCCAAGCTAAGTATTTGGGGTTGGTGATACATTTCTTAGACAATGCTGTAACTTTGAAAATTTTCTGAACACAAAAGTTGTTGGAATCCATTGTGGCTGGACTCTCTGAATGTGGAATTGATAGTAGAGGAATTGTTACACAATTCTTGAATCAACCTATGGACCAATAAGTCTCTTCTAACTTGTGTCTTATAGTTTCTGGTTTACTATATCATATATGTTTCATGAACTAAATAATAGAGAAAAAGAATAGCTCAGAATTTTCTTGTTTGCACTCTGTGTTCAGTCTCTATTATTTTTAATGTTTTCTTTAGAATTAGCATAAACAAGAATTCTTAACTGCTCCTGTTTCCCTGGATATACCATATTGATTAAATGCTAAGAAATTCTTCATTGCTTCTTGGTCATAATCATTCACTTTCCATCTGTCAACATGATGAAGGATTCTTAATTTCCCTTCACCTACTAACTCCATTCCATCTGATTCCAACCTATAAATTGTTCCATGATTAATTACCTTTCTCTGTAGTACCATCCTCTGTTAAAGAAACAATATCCAGTAGTTTATCCTCATAGACTCCATTAGCCCAATGGACTGAACTTCTCAGACTTACACTCTTGTTCTATTGAATATCACCATCCAAACTCAAAACAAAACCCTTGTACTTAATAACTAGCCTAATATACCTAAAAAACAAAGCTAAATTATAAAGAGAGAGCCCTCTCTGGATGTAGGTTGGCTAGAACCTGTATCTAAAAGATTGGTCTGTGGTTACCTTGGCCGTATTCCCTTTCTTACAACTTTTGGGAACAACCTGAGTGATAACAGCAGCAAGTCTATGACTACATAGAATCATTAGAGATGAAGGATACCTCAATGGAACCAGGATCCTCAACCAATCTAGAGCAGCCTGTCAATCCACAAGACCCTCTAACTAGCTCTCTCAAACAAGAAATCTTTGAGTTAGATATTTTGAATAGGCGTATTCAAAAAGAAAATGAAACCTTGAGGGAACAAAACAATCTGGATAAATCCATTCATGACAACACAATGCTGTAACTAGGGTTATGGTACAAGAAAAATAGGAAGCTGAAGAGGAAAAATAGGAATTTGAGCAGAACACTTATCAACTTCAAATACAAACTTCTTATGAAGAAGCCTAGGATGGCAGTCAGTGCAAGGGGAAGTAAGAAAAGGAAGTTGGATGTGCTGGCAGAAGTATTAGAATAGATGCAATAGGAGAAATAAGTTCACTTTTTTGAAAATTGCATGGGGACATGCAATGATTTTGCAGTGGGGGTATGTTGAGCCTCAAAATTACTCTTGCCCTAGCAACTCTTCTCATTCCTTTACTTTGTTTTTCCATTAGAAAGATGCATTCTCATCACTAATAACTGGTATATACTATCTTGAGGAGGAAATTTAGTGATTTACATGTTATGCTTTTTATGTTTTGCTGTTTGAATAAATCTTTGTATATTAGCTACGGAACACAGATTATTCTGTAGCTAATCAACTGTTCTGCAGCTACCTCCATGCTCTAACAGGTTCCAGGTGTTAGAAGGAGAAACTAGCCACATGGGTAGCTTTGAAATTGTCATGACATGGACCCTGTCCTATTCATTCAGCCTAGGTCGACAATGAAGATGGCATAAGACTATGGTCAATGGATAAGTCAAACACAAAGAGACCGAGGGTAACAAGACTCTATTTAATGGTTAATTAATGCATTTCACAGTGATGGGAAGCATTATCCGGAGCAACTACCTATACCTACGGACTCCAACAACCACCTGCGCGAATGAATCCAACAACCACCATGTCTTGGATTTATTTCTCCAGTAATCGAGGAAGAAATTCTACATATCTGTCTTCTATGTGTTTGGCTATAACATGTTTTTCTCCACAAACAATTATATGATTTTTCTTATAAATACCTGTATAAGGGACCAAAGAAGTTTGTAATAGTTTTAATGTGAAATCGAAGTTCTAGACTCTGTAATTTTTGGGCGTTTTGTATCCCTGTTTTAATATGAGAAGACTGCATGTTTTTATGAACATTTGAAGGAGTTTTCTTGGAGTTGATTGAGCAAGCGTAGCCTAATCAGCTGCAGAGGGCCCCTGCATTGAAGAAGGTTTCATTTTATTTATTTATATTCTTCATGTTAACTATAAATTCATCATTTTCTTTCTAAAACAATGTTTATAATCATTTTCTTACTAATAGTGTTTATAATGCAATTTTATCATTTTCTTACTAACAATGTTTATAATTTAGAGTAGTTTCCATTAGCTTGATTTCTTTTTAGTTCTTATCAATAGTTTAGAAGATAGAACTCAATAGTGTAATCTTGTTTCTTCAATTAAAAACTAACCTTGTTTCAGGATGAGAGTAGGATTGAAGAATGACAAGGATACATTGTTGGATAGTTTACTTCATTCATTTTTTTGCTAGTTTAAATTCTCAATTAAACTGATCAATGTCATTTATTGTCTTTGCCATTTCATTTTTAGTTTAAAATACTAACTCATGGTGCTAATGAATGTTTATGGAAAACCCTTCCAGTTGATAATTCATCCTTAACTAAGTGTTTGAACATTTCATCTATGCAATGAGTTATTTCTGCATCTTTGTATTTGCTTTCTCTTAGATTAATGAAGTATAGAATTACTTAAATGTCATTCCAAGGAGACTTTCTCCCAAAATTGAGAGGCAGAGTAACCAAGTATTTCATTTAGTTTTATTTATGTAATTACTTAGACATCAATTGTAAATTTCACTTTCAATTTTAATTCATGATTTGGAAATAATGGTAAAATAAGAATAGAAATTTTGTTTTCATTTCCTTAGCTTTGTTTCCATATCTTTCTTAGCTCTGTTTTCATTTCTTTCTTAGCTCTATTTTCATTTTTAGATTTTGAGCAGTCTTTAAGAAAGTTAGATTTAGTTTTGATAATTTACATTGTAAATCATTAGGAATTAAAGGACCAAAAACCCCCAAAACAACATAAAACATAAAAACAATAAAGTAAAAAGGGTTAGCTAGCATAAACAATGCACTACACTTTATCAGTTTACAATACCCTGATTGATAATTTAGGTAGAGCAATTTAGGATACTAAATTGATGAAACAGGAAGCTCCATGCTCATACCCATCTAAAAAATAAAAACAAAGAAGAAACTGAAAGCAATTTAGATTTGTAAAACTTACATGTATGAACCTAAAATCAACCCCATATATGTAAAATAAAAAATTAGAAGCATGAAAAATCATCTATGACTAAAATAAAATAAATCATCTATATGTAAAATGACCTATGAACATGCCAAAAAAAAAGCGTTGAAAGAGAAAAATAAATCATCTAGTAATGGCCAAGAGAAACCTGCCAATGAAGAAAAAAAATAAAAGGTCCTAAAAATAAAAATGTAAGGGAAAAGAAAAGGAAATGAAGAGGGAAGACAAAGACACTTCTTATGGAAGGTTTGAATCATCGACTCCTTTTTCTAACAATTTTGAGAAGAAAATTATTTTCAAATTATTGGTGCAACAACTTAGCTTGGAGACTCATGCCTATCCTCAAGCATACACCTTGGATTGGTTGATCAATGACACCAATATGAAATAACAAAGAAACGTGAGTTCATATTTTCTATTATTTCTAGGTATATTGATGAAAACAAATGTTATATTGTTTCATTAGTCATAATTCCTGTCCAAGGAATTTTGATGATGTTTCCATGAAAAAGTATGGAGATGACAAATAAGCAAAACTTATGAAGCAATTTTGAACACAAAATTACAATTAAAAAATAAATAAAATGTTAAGTGTTACTGGGAATAGTGTCCACTCGGATGCTGCTATTCCCACTAAGATGGGTGGCTATCTTAGAAACAAACAAGTAAAGTCTACTTTCGTTTTCTTTTATGAAAAATAGACAAGAGGAAAACTAAGAAGACCAACCTTAGTCTTGCGCTCGATTTCCTCTTCTTCTTGATAGAGCTTCGCCGCTTCTTCTTCATCCGCCCAGCTTCAAAAAGAACCTGTAGAATCACAGCAACATACTACTATCTAAGAAACAAAGATCTATATTCATAAATAACACATGACCATATGTGTGTTAACCATATAAATGCATATATAAACAAGTATACAAGAATATGGAAGAAAACTATAATAGATTTATTAAGATAAAAAGTAGCAAGAGGATTACAACCATATGTTCTGACCCAGCATCATCCTCCAGCTAGAAAGCCCTTCTTCACCTCAAGCAAAGCTTAGATCACCCAACACTATGAATGTACACCAGAAACCAACAACACTTCTCTATAAGATACAAAATTCCAGGCTCTTGGATCTCTGTGATGAGGGATCCATATATAGATGATTACAAAGAGGTGAGTCATCTTCTGGGATCTTGATTAGTGTCCTCTCTCTGATAGTTTCCTGCTTTCACTTGGAGAATGATGATCTCTTACTCATCCCTGGTTGAAAATAGAGAGGCAAGTGTTAGAGGGGAAGCTTCTGAAAAGATTCCATGATCTTCCACCTTGCCATTTTGTCCCTGCCATTTGTCTATTCCCGACCATCACACCCTACAGAGGAGCAATTCAGTATGCATCGCACCTTGTACACTGGGAAGGTGATATGCATTGCACCCTCTGCATCGAGCTTTCAGTATGGTCCAGTTTTGACCATTTATGAGCAGTTTTCAGTGGAGAACTTCTGGGAGATGATGTAATCAGTTGACCTTGTTCCTTTAGGCAGTGAAGCAACACTTTTAGGGACTTAGGAGCCCTCAGTTTATGGAAATTTATGATTGGGGTTGAAGTGCCCAAAAATGTCTATAACATTAAGAAAATGCATTTGCAACATTTCAAGCATGTAGAGGACCAAAAGATCATTGCAAGCACTGCATCAAAGACAAAATTAGAAAGGCGAAAATAAAAAGAAATACGGGAAGCAAGCAATGAATGCTCAAGTTAAAGGTGAAGAAATTGAATGCAATTTAAAGCAACTATAAAATTTGCATGGCCAACCCAAAAATTAAAGCTAAATATGAAGAAAAGCAGTTGCAAGTATTAAAAATCAGTCATGTATGTGCAACAAGACCTATCCATAAGAAAATGAAAATCACTCTTGAAAGAGAAAAATAAATTATCTCTAAATGAGCAAGAGAAATTTGCCAATGAAGAACAAGAATCAGCCTAACAGATGGAAAAATATGGGAAAGGAAAATTTGATGAGGAATGAGAAATACTCTTCCTACCGAAGATTTAAATCAGAAATATGTTGGTGTCGACTCTTTGTTGATTCCACTTCTAAGATAAATTTTATTTTCAAATCATTCATGCAACAACTTGGCTTGGAGGTTCATGAATATCCATTGGATTGGATTGGTTCATGAGGTCGTTAATCTTTCTGATGTCGGGTGAAATGCTTTACTATGAGGATCTGAAGTTTTTCCGAGCTGGGAGGTGACCTGTAATAAGATACAATACAATACATTATTTTGACAACAGTTTTTCATGATCTAGCTGAGGTGGGCATTCCCGTGCTCAACTTTATAAATTCATTTTTATGTACATAGGACAGAAAATCGTCTGTGTGACAGACTGATGATATGGCTCATCATCCTTTGATTTGGATGATCATCTGTTCGGTAATGATGGACACTTGATGTCTTTATATTCTTGAATATATCACAGCCTTCTTCAAAACCCGTTCAATCTTCACTCGGAGTACAAGTCGATCCATGTGAAAAATGTTCTGGAGTCGAACATGGAAAGACATCGCCTGATTACTAGCCAATGATGTAAGCTGTTAACAGGCGCGAGAGGAATCACCAATAATGATAATGACCCTCAAGGTACTACAGTAAAATTCACGTGGTTGAAAAAGGATTTTGCAAATCGAACACCACGTAAATCTCTCGGTCGAAGGCCATTGATGTAAACCTGTCGTCGAAAGTGAGAAACTTGCCATTGAGGCATGCAAGTTTCAAAGTACTGGAAGGGTTGTTCCTAAGTCAACTTCTTGGATAATGAGCTGATGTCGGCAAGAAGCGACTCATCGCAGGAGGGCCTTAATGAATCCCACATCAATGACACATAATGAAGCAAATGATTTTGGAGGTGAAAACAATCTGACAATACAGGGTTCAGGGTGGCGGTCATGAAGGAATGGAGCATGAATGTATTGCAGTGGGTGAGACACAAGTGAATTGTCTGAATGATTTCCCTTGAACATATCGGCGACGCTGACGATGGATTGGTAGTGTTAACCCCAAAGATGGATGGTCTGATGGACCAATGGTGATGACCAATGAACGGAACAACCCAACCTGGCATGGATGCGGAAGGAAAGTGTCATGTTCAAGAGTGACTTGCTACCAATAAAGTTTCTTCAAGTTTTCTTCCCAATTTTCCCCAATCATTGCTGACCAGTACCTCTTATTTTTGTCAAGCTTGAGGAGGATAACATATGCTTGTTCTATAATCTGCCCTTCAGGCGAACCTGTCGCTATATTTTAGCGAGCCTAGCGACAGTGCAACTTGTTCTCGTCCATTTGGATGAGTTTGTCGCTATTCGGTTTTAACGAGTTTAACGACAAATATAACTCGGTCTCTCTCAATTTTAGAGAGTCTGAAAGAAACGAAAAGGAGACTCCAAAGATTATTTTTCGTTGTATAATCCCTTAAGTCCAAAAAAGCGTAAAATAATACAAAAGGGATGACTTTTCGATAGTTTTAAAGAGCCGAATAAGACGAGCGCTCGATCTTTTTGTGTAATAATCCCTCAGGTCCAAAAAGATTAAAATCTAGAGGAGGGATATCACTTTCGATGCCTTTAACGAGCCGGAGAGGCCAATTGCTCGGCAATCTTTTCATATTTTACGAGTTAGGTGAAAAGAGCTTAAAGAAGACTTGTTTTCGAGGAACGAGTGATGGTTTCGGGTAGCAGTTGATTCCAGGTAAGATTTGGAATTTTCCAATCACGGCAGTGTCACAAGGATGGCTAGTAGAATCACTC
>APFE031757878.1:23097-37271 GCA_000404065.3 Pinus taeda
TTTTCAACCGGTGGAGGACTTGGCAAGAGTTTTTTATATCCAGGAGGAAGTCGTAGCGGTGAAACTGGACGATCATCCAAAACTCTTTTAGCCTCATCAAGGAAGGGAAAACGGTGGACGGCGTGATTGCCTTCGCACAACTTACAAGGAAATTTGGGATTCCTTTTCTGTCCATGTGCTTCACTTTCACTGGTTGATGGTGTGCATTCGACATGATCGTCAGAGGTTGACGCCACCCGATTGTGCAAACGAGGAGACCAGTCCCTTAAGATCCAAGGGATGCAGGGACAATCTCGGTGATAATGGTCTCCATTGCAAATGACACAAGGAGATTTAGGTTTCGACAGTACGGTGTGAGGATTTTCGCCAGATGCCGCTTGGTTGCCCCCTTTCGATTTTGGTTCCTTTTTCTTCTTTTCCTTTTTCTCTTTCTGCTTCTTCTTCTCCTTAGTTACTTGATTTTTAGCTTTATCGGCTTTATCAAGCGAAGAGGAGGGAGGAGAGGGAGAATCAGATGAAGTAGAAGGTTGGGAGGCAACTCTAGTGTCATCTAGTTGCTGATTTGACTGTTCAGGAATTATGGGATTCTGAATGACAGAGGTAGAGAAGATCCAGACAAGCAAACCAATTGTCAATCGTGGAAGTGACAAAGTGGCCATATGGGGTGCACCAACATCTCCCCAAGAGGAGAAGGGACTAGGATTTCCTCCAATGGGAAATCCTTGGTTGGTAGACTCCATTTTCTCAACCTGAAGATCAACGGGAGAATTTGTGATGTTATTCCGATTTAAAATAAATTTTTAGATGCTTTGACACAACTTGTTTTTTCAATTTTAAAGAGTTGAGAAAAAACAAAAGATGACTCTAGTCGCCTTCGATTTTTATTGAGCCTGAAGTGAAAAGTGCTCAGAGGACCTTTTCCTTTAAGGGGTCTGAAAAGGAGAAAAATGGACTTCTCTAGAGATCTAGGCAGAGAGGATTACCAAACCAATCGCAAAACTATAGAATACCTTTTACGGTACGGCAGTCAATCTTCCCGAATGTTGTGTTCAGTGCATTGCGATCGATAGGGCGGCAGACACGGCTTCCTAAGGATAAAGGATGCAACCTATTGTGGTCTCCCAATATATACTCGACGGTACGTGGGAGCATAAGTCCATACCGGCACTTGCCGTCTCAAAGTGGAGGAATCACCCAACCAACATTGAAAACAACAGTTACTAGGTTTTACGACGCCGAAATACGTCTCTAGCCTAGACCTCTAGATGTTGTGCGTTAAGTTCTAAAGCGTTGTTAGATTCATTGAATTTATTTTAAGTTGATCTTGCTTAAAAATTTACCTTTCAGGTTCACCGTGTGATGTGTATATAATTCCTAAAATTCAGTCTAAGATGATAAACAAACGTTTAATCTTCTTTCAATAATGAAAATCCTAGCTACTAAGGGAAGAAAGTCAAGAATCTTTTCTTCACAGAGCACAGAGCACACGCTAAATGCACAATCCTAAATCAAACCAAGCAATCAAAATGAAAATGCACATGCATGTATTTGTTTTCAGCCTTCTTAATGTATGAATGATGTTAAGAAAGCTATGTGCAAAACTGAATTACTTTTAAAGCAACAGTAGTCAACAAAATTCTTTTTCAAAATGAAGTGAAAGCAAGAGAGACACTTTGCAATTTTGAAATGAAAATTGCTTTTCGACACTTTAAAATTACTAATTCAAATCCTATGCAATAGTAACTGTATAATTGACTATCAAGAACAATGGGGTTGTTTTCTAAAACTGAAAACGACAGCTATGACACTTTCAGATCTAGAGACGACAGTTCGACTATGCTATTTTTTGCAAAAGAGAATTGAAAATGATGCACAATAGATAAAAACATTTATAGTTCTTTGCACTAAGGAGGCGGAATAATGCAAGGGAAGGGGGTTTTCACAGAAGTACACTAACTACAGATAGAAAAACTCCTGAATAGGACTGAAAATAGTGAGAAAAAACCACAGTATGAGGGTAAAGTTAACCCTCCCTGACCATCGCACCTGTTACAGAGTGAAACCAGTATGCAGTGCACCTATTGCACTCGGGAAATGTGATGCATACAGACTGCCTTGAAGGCAGGGTGTGATGGTACCAGTGCAAGACTTCAAGTAGGTTTTCACTCATAATTTACAATCTAGTTCAGGTGTTTAGGCCGACTAAGTAAATATCAGTGTATGTAAAACACAGGGGTGATCTAAAAAGGTTACTAGAGCCACCACTTAGGGCAATTAGATTGCTTGCAGATCTATTATTTAATTCATAAACAAAACCTGGAGATAGACTGAAGTAGCATTGATCTACTTTGCATTTATATAACAAATGCAGTTTGAAGGCTAGCTGGCTTGACTTCAGACTCTGTCTGTAAGTTTATAAAAGAAACAAGGATAGATAAGCTAACAAGTAATCTAGTCGCTCCCCAGTGGAGTCGCCATTTTTTTATCTGGAATAGTGTCCATTCAGATGCTGCTATTCCCGCTAAGATGGGTGGCTATCTTAGAAACAAACAAGTAATGTCTACTGTTGTTTTCTTTTATGGAAATAGACAAGAGGAGAACCAAGAAGACCAACCTGATTCTTGCATTTGATTTCCTCTCCTTCTTTATAGAGCTTCGCTACTTCTTCTTCGTTTGTCCAGCTTCAAAGAGAACCAGTGGAATCACAACAACATACTACTATCGAAGAAACAAAGATCTATATCTATAAATAACACAGGATCATATGTATTTTAACCATATAAATGCATATATAAACAAGTACACAAGAATATGGAAAAAAACAAGAATATCTTTATTAAGATAAAAAGTAGCAAGAGGATTACAACCATATGCTCTGACCCAGCATCATCCTCCAGCTAGGAAGCCATTCTTCACCTCAAGGAAAGCTTAGATCACCCAACACTATGAATGTACCCCAGAAAACCAACAACACTTCCCTATAAGATACAAAATTCGAGCCTTTGGATCTCTGTGATGAGGGATCCATATATAGATGATTACAGAGAGGTGATTCATCTTCTGGGATCTTGATTAGTGTCCTCTCTCTGATAGTTCCTTCTTCCACTTGGAGAATGATGATCTCTTACTCATCCCTGGTCGAAAATAGAGAGGCAAGTGTCAGAGAGGAAGCTTCTGGAAGATTCCATGATCTTCCACCTCGCATTTTTGTCCATGCCATTTGTCCATTCCTGACCATCGCACCCTATAGAGGAGAAAATCAGTATGCATCGCACCTTGTACACTGGGAAGGTGATATGCATCCCACCCTCTGCATTGAGCTTTTAGTATGGTCCAGTTTTGACCATTTATGGGCAGTTTTCAGTGGAGAACTTCTGGCAGATGATGTAATCAGTTGGCCTTGTTCCTTTAGGTAGTGAAGCAACACTTTTAGGGACTTAGGAGCCCTTAGTTTATGGACATTTAAGATTGGGGTTGAAGTGCCCAAAAATGTCTATAACACCAGGTATGGGAATTATGAGCTTTTTGTAGTTCTGTTTGGTTTGAATGGTGCACTAGCTACATTTATGTGCTTGATGAGTAGTGTGTTGTGTCCGTATTTGGATAAGTTTGTTATTGTGTTCATTGATGACAATATTGGTATATTCTAAAAATGAGAAAGAGAATGTTAAGCATTTAGTAACAATGTTGAGGTTGTTGAGAGAGCATCAGTTGTATGTCAAGCACAACAAGTGTAGTTTATTTTAGACTGAGGTACATTACATGGGACATGTTTTCTCCAAGGAAGGCATTGTAGTAGATCCAGAAAAGATAATGGGCATCATGGAGTGGGTAGCTCCTAAGAATGTATATGAGGTGAGATCTTCCATGGGGTTGGCAGGTTATTACAGGAGGTTCATCAGGAACTTCTCATAGATTGCTTATCCTATTACATTAGTACAGAGGAAAGGTAAGAAGTTTGAGTGGAAAAATGAGTGTGAGACTAGTTTTGAGCAACTTAAGAAGTTGTTGAAACATGCACCAGCGTTAAATATTGCAGATCCAGATAAAGAGTTTGTAGTATGCACATATGCTTGCAAGAAAGGACTTGGTGGAGTCCTTATGTAAGATGGATGTTTGGTATGCTAAGAGGCACAAAAATTGAATGAGCATGAGCACAACTACCCCATGCATGATCATGAGTTGGAAACGATTATACATGTGTTGAATATGTGGAGACACTATCTTCTGGGAAGGAGGTTTACATTGATGACTGATCACAGTCGTTTGTGGTACGTATTTGACCAATCGAATTTGAATGGTAGGTAGGTTCGATGGTTGGCTACAATCAGTGAATTCGATTTTGAAATCAAGTACATCAATGGCAAACAGAACATAGTGGTAGATGCTCTTATTAGGTAGATAAAGGTAAATCATTTAGCACCTATGAGCTCCTATGGGACATACTTATAGGATAGGATCTTGTAGGTAGGTTAGCAAGATGTGAGATATATGGAGATTATGCACAGGTTGTAGTAGAGTAATGGTATAGGTACAAGTGGTAGTATGGGTATAGGTATAGGTGATGGTACATGTACATGTACAGTTATAGGTATAGGTAGTGGTACGGGTACAAGTATGGGTGCAGGTGCACAAGATGTAGACTATTTCTTTACAACAAATGGATTGGCTTGATTCAGAGACAACATATATGTGCCATATAGAAATGCGCTGAAGAAGGTGATCATGAGGAAGTTTCATGAAAAACCTTATTATGGTCACCTAGGTTATCAGAAGGCATTGACTTCAGTGAGGAAATTTTATTATTGGCTGAATCTGAAGAAGGATGTAGCAAAGTATGTGGTTGGGTGTTTCGATTATCAGCATGTGAAGGCAAAATATAAGCATCCAAGTGAACTACTACAGCTAGTTGCGATTCCGAAGTGGAAATGGGAGGTCATTTCCATGGACCTCATCACACGTTTTCTAAGGAAAATGAGACAACATGATTCCATCATGGTTGTTGTGGACAGGTTCACAACATTCACACACTTCATTCAAGTGAAGTCTATGTTTAGAGATGTGGTTATATTGGATGGTGTTCTGAAGAAGATTTTGTCAGACAAGGACGCGAAGTTCAATTCCAAGTTTTGGAATGAGTTATTTGTAGGTTTGGGCACAAAGTTGGTCTTTAGTACAACATATCATCCACAGACAGATGTACAAATAGAGAGGGTCAACAGGATATTAGAGGACATGTTGAGGATGCATGTGATGCACTGGCAGCAAAAGTGGGAAGAGTATCTTCCACTGGTAGAGTTCGCTTACAATAATGGGTATAAGGTTTGAAGATGAGTCTATTTGAGGCATTTTATAGGTTGAGTTGCAATACTCCCATCAATTGCAGTGATCCAGTTAACAAGGTGTTGATTGGACCAAATATGTTGGTAGACATGAAACAGGAAATGTAGGTAATCAAGACAAATCTAAAGGCAACATAGGATATGAAGAAGTGTTATGCAGATCTGAACAGGTTATTCAAGGAGTTCCATGTTGGGGAATAGGTGTACTTGCGCATCAAACTGAAGAAAATCTCATTATGGATTGGATCATGTGCCAAGATGGTACCACGGTTTTATGGACCCTTCAATATCATTGAGAGGATTGGTTCGATATCATATCAACTTGCACTGCCTTCAATAGGGAAAGTCTATGATGTTTTACATGTGTCATTGCTTAAGAAGTATCTTAAAGATGTTGATCATGTGATTCAATTGTCTGTATTGCAGGTGGAACCAAATGGACAATTCCAGCCGGAGGCTTAGTGTATATTGTAGAAAAAGGTGTTCATGCTATGGAATCAAGCAATTGAGCTAGTTAAAGTGCAATGGAAGTACCTTTGGCTCGATGAAGCTACATGGGAGATGACAGATCAGATGTGGGCTATGTATCCTTTCTTGTTTTCTAGTTAAGGCAAAGAAATTTTGGTGTGGTGTTTGGTTTATGTCTTGGTATATGTATGGTATATATTTTAGTGATGTTTGGTATATGTACATATGTATATGGATGTAAATATCGTCATGAGCTATGTTATAAAACTCCAATAAGAGGTATGGGTGTCATCGTTATGATGTTATGTTGTTATGTTTTCATGTTGGTTTTCTTCTCAACAAGATGATCATTGTAAATACTCCATCGAGCTAAGTTATAAGGCTCCATTACTAGTATATTTTTCTTACAACAATCTTTTGGTTATAGTTGTTGTTTAAATCCGAGTATGGTGTTCCCCCAAGGGGGAGGGTTCTGTAACAACCCTGGTGAAAATTCCATGTAATAAAACTTAATAAACAAAAAATAATAACCACAGTTGATGGGACACTTATTCCAAGCTGAATGTTGGGAAAAAGCATAGTGATGGCAATCACTTGTGGTTGTTTAATGGCTAAGGAAATTGGAAAAGGTAATGGCTAAGGCTTTGGAAAGGAAAAATGGCATTTTTGGCACATTTATTTATGAAAATAATGGAAATTAAGAGAAAAGGGAGGTGAAAGGCCACAGGTTGGATGTGAGAATGAAGGAAAATAATGGAAAATGAAGAAAATAGAGGCCTCATTAATAAAAAGGCTTATGAGGATCAATTGGTAACCTTTTGTTAGTTTAGATTTGGAGCTCTCTCATTATTCTCTCTCTTGCATACTCTAGGATACTTAGAGTTTTCTTTGAGCACTCTTGGAGGGTGTGGCATACTTTGATTTTTTGAGAAAAAAGGAAAATGAAGAGTAGGAAGGCGCAAGAGGACATCAGGATCAACAACTACATCGAAATTTTATTGTGGGTACTGAGTTGCATGTATGTTTTCCTCACTAGTCTCGGCATGCATGGCATATGCATGTGGATAATTGGTCATGATATGTCACTGACATGGAGGATTTCCTGGATTGATAGTGGATTTCCTAGCCTTTCCATTTCCTGGATAGTCATGGATATTGCTGGTTTATTTCCTTGTTTTGGTTTGGTTGGTTCTCATGTTTCCTTGGCTTGGGTTGAGTTACTAGTTCCTGGAAACTTTCTTGGACAAACACTTTGGAGTCCTATAACATCTTCGGTGGAGTTACTATTCCCATAGCCTTGGTTGGACAAATGCTCTGAAGCCCTTGGTGGGTTGAGTTACTATTCCTGGAGCCTTGGTTGGACAAACTCTCTGGAGCCTGATGATAGCTATGGGTTGAGTTACTAGTCCTGGAGCCTTGGTTGGAACAAATGCTCTGGAGCCCTGGATGGATGGGATAGAGACTGATCTGATGATGATTTTGGTGATGTCTGATTGTGAGGTGGAACCATTGTTTGATGGGTTGAGGTGGATGGCCTCTCGAAGCCCTAAATGGTTTTGGATTGATGTGTTCTATGAGATCCCACACTCATGCGTGGAATATGGCATGGGGTGAATGACTAAAGAGATATTTGGCTCAACCTTTCTATGGTAGGGTGGGACATGGAAGTCCCATCTCGGGTTTGGATTTTGCATCATTAATATCAGTTTATTTCTCATATTTATATGAGTATTATAGTGGATATATGTGGCTTATATGGTTGTGATTTCATTGGTATTTATGTTGTTATTATGCTAGTTATGTATATGTTTTATGACATTAGCTATGTATGGATCTCATCATGTTTTTACTGGTAAATGAATGAACAATGTATCTATGACCTAATGGATGAAATGATAGTTGATGTGTTTGGGCATCAATGCTTCTTAGCGATTCTCAACTAAGTATGAGACCCCTATGCTCAGATATGTTATTTACACATGTAAATTACATATTCACAATATGTTTGACAAAATGCCTATCATGGATAGTATGGGTCCAATAAATATTTCATTCAATTAATTGCATTTATACTGTCATTTCCTTTTTATTTTATTGTTTTGAAGATTCCATTGAATTCTGGGTAGTGACCTGGGCTCTGGGCCAGAAAAAGTGGGTAAAATCCCAGGGACATTGGCACAACACTGTGCAAAATAGTCCCTCGATGTTGGCTTGCAGGTTTGTGGGAGCATCCAGAGGTCCTTGTATGCTAGCATGCCCATAACATGAGAGTGTTTAGAGGTCAAGTGATCCAAAATCTCAGTGGGACCCAAGGGCTGGTTAACAGAAAGGTTGTATTGGTTCTTGAGGGTCCTAATGATGTTGTTGAATACATATATGGTGTGTTTCCATCGGTTCCACTTCCTTAATGTGACTTAGGAGGTTGAATCATATCATAGTTTTCTCTCATCTCATATTTACCCCAGTTAGGCGGTTTCTTGGGTAGATGTGGGAGGAGGGTGTTACATTACATTTTCAAGACTCCCTCTCAACAAGAAAGGGATTATCAAATACTATAATCCTGCCCCTATGGAAAATGAATTTTCCTCTTGAAGCTTCCTTAGTCAATATGTCTGCATCTTATTCCTCTGTAGGAATGTACTCCAACAACATGATCTTCCTTCGCACACAATCTTGGAGATGGTGATATCAAATTTCGATATGTTTGGACCAGTCATGAAAAAATGGATTTTTCAGAGAGTTTGGTACACCTGTGATTGTCATAATAAATCACAGTGGGATCCATCATCTAACCAAATAAACCAACAAGAATCTTCCTCATCCAGATAACTTCACAAGCTGCTTGACTAGAAACCATGTACTCTACTTCTACTGAACTAAGTGTAACTAATCTCTATTTTCTATTGTACCAAGAAATTGTTGCTAACCCAATACTGAAGATTCCTCCCAATGTGCTCTTCCTATCTGATGGACTACCCATCCAATCTGCATATGTGAAGCCTTGAAGCTTCACTCCCTCTGTCCACCTTTACCAAAGACCAAACTGAGTGGTGCCTTTGAGGTATCTTAACACATGTTTGGTTGCCTTCCAATATAATTTGGTTGGCTTAACCATTGCTTGGCTAAGCTATTTAATTGCAAAACACATGTCCGATCGTGTGTTCACCAAATACATAAGTGAACTCACAACCTACCTGTAAACAGTAGCCTCCACTACTTCACCTGAAGTAGCATATTCCTTCCTCCAATTCCCTGCCAAAGGAATCTCCATGGGTTTGTTGCTCTCCATGTGGAACTTCTTCAGTATCTTGCTGGCATACTTTCCTTGAGAGACAAATAGTTCCCCATCTCCTTGCCATGCTTCCATACCGAGGAAATAATGCATGAGCCTCAAGTCCTTCATCTCAAATTCTTTTGCAAGATCCTCTTTACAATATTTGACTAGCTTCTCATCACCTGTTAGAATTAAGTCATCAACATATAATACTATAATCAGTAATTTACCTTCAACTAGATTATGGTAAAGGTTTTCATTTTCTTGTGACTTTTGGCGAAGCCCAACCTAGTGAAATAGTTGTCGATCTTAGTGTACCAAGCATGAGGTGCTTGTTTAAATACATACAGTTCTCATTTGATTATGCACACATGCGACTCTCTGTTGAATGTCTCAAATCCTTCTGTATGCTCAATGTCTCTTCCTTAATCACTCTGTTGAGGAAAGTTTTCATCATATCCATTTGATGTATCTTCCATCCCATCTATGCTAAAAGTGCTAGAATATATACAATTGAATATCACCTTGCTACTGGAGAAAAGGTCTCCTCGTGATCAATTCCCTCCACCTAAGAGAACCCCTTGGCCACAAATATGGCCTTGTGTTTCTCGATACTCCCATCTACTGCTTGCTTCACCTTGTAGATCCACTTGGAACCTACCACTGACTTGTCCTCTGGCCTTGGGACAACTTCCCAAGCACTATTCCTGGTAATGGAATCATATTACTCTACTATGGCATCAACCCATACTGGTTGTTGCACTGCTTCCTCAAATGAGAATGGCTCAGTCTCTACATTCTCTCTCATCATATCCATGTAGCTAGTGTATCGATCTTGTGACCTCCTCTACCTTCCCTATGATATGGTTGCTCCCGCATTCTCTCTAACATCATGCATCAATCTGTCAACTTCTCTAGTGCACTTCCTTCCATCTCTAGATGTCTCTACATGAGTGAGTGGTTCCAATATTTACTCCTCGTTGCTTCTCCACATCATCTTAAGGTTCTTCCTTTGCAGCTAAATGCTCTTCATCTACATGTAACTGAAGCTCCCTCTCAAGGGAACATCTCATGGCCCTCTCTTCATTTAACTTCACATCTCTACGAACAACTGTCATCTTGTGATACGGTAGGTACACCCGATAGTTGTGAGGTGTATCAGTGTACCCCACACATATGACCAATTCAGCTATCAGATCTAGTTTTTCTTTTTGCATCCTTGGTAACATGATAGTAAAATGATGAACCAAAGATCTTGAACTGTGAAACATCTAGTTTCTTCCCTAAAAAATTTTCTTTTGGTGTACTCATCCTGAAAATTTGATTATGACTCCTGTTCTACACATATACAATTGTGTTTCATGCTTGAGCCGACATGTGCAATGGTAGGCCCTGATAATGTAACATTGCATGTGAAACTCCCACAATAATTATATTCTTCCTCTTAACCACCCCATTTTGTTGTGTGTTATGGGGTTCTATTAAATCCAATTAAATCCCTTCTGATGCACATAATTTCTTGAAGTCATTTGACAAATATTCTCCACCATTATCACTCCTGAGAGCCTTTACTTTCCTGCCTTTTTCTTTCTCAACAAGTGCTTTAAATTCAAAAAAAAATTAGAATGTGTGGTCATTCTTCTACATGAAGAATATCCAACACTTATGTGAGAAATCATCTACAAATGTCACATAATACCTGTTATTGGTCGTGGAAGCTGTCGAGAACAACCCACACATATCTAAGTGAACTCTTTCAAGGATCACTTGCACTCTAATATCCTTATCATGAAAGGTGTATTTGGTGTACTTCCTAGATGCACACCCTTTTCATGTATCTCATTGTTCTAGTGCACCCTTAGGAAGCCCGGTAGAAATTTATTGCAGGATCTTCAAAGCTCCATGATGAAAATGGCCAAGTCTCTTATGCCATAATTCATTGATGTCTCGGCTCTATACCTTCTATGCTTTCATGCTCACAAAAGCACAATATTCTACATCCAATTTGTAGAGGTTCTTCACCCAAACCCCGATCCGCTTCACCTGTCCTGTGGTGATGTGATGAAGGAAAGCCTTTCCTTTGCTAAATATCACATCTTATCCAAAACTAAATTCTTCTTTGGACCAGAAACATACATGGCATATTTTAATGTGAGAGGAGAACTTGACTCCCTATGAAAAGTAACTATACCATACCGATTGTGCTATAACTTCCATCATCTCCCATTTGGATGTATGTATGGAGCTCCTTATCCTTCGAGTCATTGAAAATTTCTTTGTTGCCTGTCATATGGAATGAGGCTCCACTATCCAAATACCACACACTACCCATAACTAATGTCACCATGCATGTAATGAGGGTGAAATACAACAAAAATTGTGAAGCAAGAGCTTCACTTGTCGCTCCTCCTAAGGGATTCTTTCTGAGCTTATTGTGTAGACATTTGTGGCATAACGTCCCAGCTCATGACTGTGAAAACATTTAATCTTCAAAAATTCCTTTTTCTTGCCACCGTAACTGAAATCCCCTTTCGATTGGGATTTATTCCCTTTCCCTTTCTTTGCCTTTCCATCCAAGGCACATTTATCCTCATCGTCATGCTTAGATGAGGTTCCATCTCTGGTGTTCTACCTTATCTCTTATTGCACCAAGTCAAACCACAAACACTCCCAACTTTCCACTTCTCCCTCCCATTTACCAAATCATGGTAGTTTTGCTAGCTCTTGGGACATCCTAGAAGTGATAAGATCACTAGATCATCTTCAACAAATCTAGTACAAACACTCCCAAGTTCATATCGACATTAGGTGAACCTACTGAGGTATTGTGGTATTGTGTCTCCCTTCTCCATCTTGATTTTCCGAATTTTTTCCTTTAGTGCTAGCTTCCTGTGGTCAATGTTGTTCTGAACCAAATCTATCAAGGCTCACCACATTGCATATGGTGTATCCTTCCCATGGAGATTCGAGACAATAAGATCTCAAACTCCTTCTATTATTATCCTGCTCACTTTTGCCACACATTTCTTCCACTCTTCTAGATCTTGAGCATCGATTGTTGGAGGCTTAGGAATATCATTGTCTCTGAATTCCTTCAGCCCGTTGTCTTCCAACAATGCATCCATCTTGTTCTTCCAAGCAATATAATTTGAGCTATGCTCAAGGGCATAATCGAGTCTCAATCCATAAAACAACATTCTATTGGCTCTGAATAATGATCCTGCAAATTCAATTTCACCTGATTCTTCTCTTCTAGTGTCATTTTAGCTTTGATACCATCTAGAAATTGCTTGTAGATTCAAACTGCTTATGTAATATTCTAAAAGAAAAGACTTGAATCTACTCTACTCATCAATAGAAACAATCAATCAATCAATAAATCACAATGCATACAAGAGAAAGAATTCAATCAACACATTACACATTGATTTCCTGGGGAAAGCCACAACTAAAAACCCCTGCTATCTATATATTGCATTAGTCAAAAAATATGGGAAGCTTACAATGCTCTGCTCAAGCTCGAGAAACGTCTCCACTATCTCTATCTGCCTCACATCTTCCTAGATAAGCCTTGGCCAATACTGAACCAATTTTTTTCTTACCCAATTACATATTCCCATGCATTGTTTCCTTGGGAATTAGCTCCTATTAATTAGGTAAATTCCTTAATTAGAACTGCGCAATCCATCATAGGCCTTCCTCTGACTACATGCACCACCTGTACAATTTGGATGAATATACAACTAATAGTACACTGCCTTTGAACTCCAATCTCAACTGGATAACTCGTATATCACACATGTGTGAGTTATTTATGGTTGAATTATCAGTTAACTGGTTGAACGCATGAAGCAACACCCCACTGTTAGACCTCCTACTAGTTCCTCTATCATTTGGAACTAGTTTAATTGACTTTAACTCAAAATAAACTAAATCAGGGCTCCTATAAAGTAGGAGACACTCTACATGACACAAGTTAGACCCTCAACTCAAATTAACTAAACCAACTAAGTCAAGTTAACTTATTTAACTCATTCAAGTTGTCTTGTGATGTGGAATTACAATTTTTCTCCTAATTTAATTCAAGGTAAAATTAAATCAGGATTTTTGTGTTGCATTTTCAACATTTTGAAATTACATGATGATCGAATTAATTGCTAATTTGGGTTTATATCTTGATATATCAACTCCCTATTACCCATAGGCCAATGGCTAGGTTGAAGCTGTGAACAAAGTTTTAAAATTTATGCTTCAACGAATCACAGGGATTCACAAATCAATTTGGCAGACCATTCTTTTTTTGGTATTATGGGCATACCATACCTTAGTGCAAAAAAAAATTAGTTTCACACCCTTTCAACTTGTTTACAGTCAAGAATTTGTTTTACCCATTGAATGAAAAATACCATCTTTGAAACTAGCTATCGAACTTCTCCCTGCTACTTCTACTGAGGAAGAACATTTTTTGTACTAAACACATTTAGATGAGACTCATTGTGATGTCACAATGGCTAAGGAGTGTTATAGAAATTTTTGGGCACTTCAACCCCAATCATAAATGTCCATAAACCGAGGGCTACTAAGTCCCTAAAAGTGTTGCTTCACTGCCTAAAGGAACAAGGTCGGTTGATCACATCATCTCCTAGAAGTTCTCCACTGAAAATTGCTCATAAATGGTCAAAACAAGACCATATTGAAAACCCAATGCAAAGGGTACGATGCATATCACCTTCCCAGCGTATAGGGTGTGATGCATACTGAATGGCTCCTTTGTAGGGTGCAATGGTCGGGAATGGACAAATGGAAGGGAAAAAATGCGAGGTGGAAGATCATGGAATCTTCCAGAAGCTTCCCCTCTGACACTTGCCTCTCTACTTTCGACCAAGGATGAGTAAGAGATCATCATTCTCCAAGTGGAAGTAGGAACTATCGGAGAGAGGACACTAATCAAGACCCTAGAAGATGAATCACCTCCCTGTAATCATCTATATATGGATCCCTCATCACAGAGATCCAGGGGCTGGAATTTTGTATCTTATAGAGAAGTGTTGTTGGTTTTCTAGTGTATATTCATAGTGTTGGGTGATCTA
>APFE031757878.1:42648-73956 GCA_000404065.3 Pinus taeda
TATACTCAATCTGGCATGCTCTACGATAAAATCCCTGATGCTCCTAGACCAGAATTTTTTGTTCCTCCACCTCCTAAATCAAACAAAGACTCTCACACTGGTGATGGTGTGATAGGTACGACAATCACTAAAACCGCAAAGGCTACATCGAAAAAGGCCTGCACGGTTTCGAGTCAAAATGAAAATGAAGAACTTCTAGCCTCGGAAGTAAATGCCGTGTCGACAAACAAAGGAAAATAACCCAAGCAACCAGGAGGCAAGAAGAAAAAACAAGGGAAGAAGAAGAACCAGGGGGGCTCATCCCCTAAAACATCTTCTACAAACCCTTCTGTAGATAGGAAACCAAAAAATACATGCAGTATATGTGATGAGGATCACTAGACCAGAGAATGTGCATATAAAGATGAGCTTAAAAAATTCTTCAAAAGTTCGAAAACCTCGGCTATATTGACTGATCCGTTTCCAAACCCAGTAACAAATCTGGTTGCTAGCGAAAATGCTTCCCCGACCCAAGTGCTAATGTTGTCAGTTTCAGAGCAACTGAATGATGCTCTCATATCAACAAGAAGTAAATATTACGGGAATCCATAGATGTTGAACAACAAGGATAATGATCAACCTAGTAGTTCAACAACAACTTCAACCGAAGTTGTGCCACCCATCATTCCTGAATTAACAATAAAACCGCCAAAGGGAGTAGTACACAAATCGACGTTTAATCCTCGCGCCCGAGCAACATAACACTATAATATAGTGGAGGATTTAGACCAATCGCCCTCCGCGATGTTGACTCTTGAGGTACTGCAAAATTGCCCCTCCCAAAAGCAGGCTTTATTATCAGCAATAGGTGGGATCGACCCAATGGATTCCAATCTTATATCTTTTAATCACAAAGGATACGACCCTCAGTTACCAGCTCAACTAGATTTCCTCATTCAAGTGAAAGCCCTCAACAAAATGATTCATAGAACAATTATTGATGAGGGGGCATCCACATGTATCATGTCGATGAGTTGCTGGAAAAATCTAGGGTCTCCTTCCTTGTCGCAATCATCGACAACATTGAAAGCATTTGATGGACGAACATACACCACGTATGGGATATTAAGTAACTTGCAAGTCGAACTAGGGGGAAAAACAGTAGAAATCGATGTTGAAATCATCGATGGAAATCTCGATTACAACATCCTACTGGGAAGACCCTGGATATATGCCATGGCAGCCGTTGTGTCGACCTACTTTAGGAAAATTGCATTTCCTTCCCAAGGAGGAATTACAATCGTCGACCAACAAAATTTTCTCCACAACGGTTTGCAATTTACGGGAAGCATTCTGATGATCCATGGAAGCCCCAACACACTTCACAATATTGGAGTAGGCCTACTAAAAGACCCCACATTAATGGGAATATTTACCCTACCAACTCCAACGAATTTGGCGGAAGTGGCTAATGTAAGAACCTACAACATGATATCTTCCATTCAAAATATGTCAGAAAACAATGTTCAAATGGATCATTTGCAAGTTTTGCCTCTAAACCCACTGGAAATATTATAGCAATCAATGTTTTCAGCATGGGTGGAAAACCGCATCAACGCTCATCAAGCATTTGGATAGATAGTTCTAGGGAATATGGAACCCTTTCAGATCCTTGGTCACGAGTACACTCTACAGATGAAGGAATCATTCAATCGATGATGATTGATGGGGCACCATGGGAAGATTACCACCATTGTTCCCATCTTCTGAACTGGAAAGAAGATAATTCCAGTAACCTACACCATCCTTCAGTATTTGACTTTTTGAAAAATACTGTAAGTACGGTGGATTTCGAGAGAAACCTATCCAATATCGAAGAGACTACTGCCATAAATATCTCAACCAAAACAGATGTTGTAGAGAATATTCATGTTGGCAAATCTTGTTCTTCCTCAGAACTAGAAATATATAGCGCTCTCTTTTGCGAGTTTAGAGATGTCTTTTCTTGGTCATATGATGAAATGCCAAGTATTGACTCGAGCATAGTTGAACACGAAATTAATATGTATCCAGATGTCAAACCGGTATGACAGCGGCTATGGCAGGTGCACCCCAAGAAAGCCGCTGCCCTCAAGGCGAAAGTTGAAAAACTCCTCCATGCTGGTTTCATCTACCCCGTTCCTCTGACTGATTGGGTATCGAATATTGTTCCTGTGATGAAAAAACAAGGAACGATTAGAGTGTGCGTCGATTACAGGGATGTAAATCAAGCTTTCCCGAAAGACAACTACCCTACACCCTTTATTGACCAGATAATTGATGAATGCGCCGGATGCAAAATATTTTCGTTTATGGATGGATTTTCCGGATATAATCAAATAAATATCTGCCCATAGGACCAGTCAAAGACTACATTCATTTTTCCATGGGGCACATTCGCATATCGCAAGCTACCCTTTGGTTTGAAGAACGTAGGGGCAACTTTTCAGATAGCAATGAACTATGCTTTCCATAACATAAAAAACATCGTTCAACCATATCTCAATGATCTCCCAGCTCATTCAAAAAAGCGGACTGATCATCCGCACCATTTGAGAGCGATATTTCTACATTGTCGACACTACAAGATACGACTCAATCCACACAAATGCGTGTTTTGTGTCAGTTCTGGTCGTTTACTTGGCTTCATGGTCTCAAAGGATGGGATTCGTCTCAACCCTTGCAAGGTTCAGGCAATCATCAATTTGCCTTCACCTTCAAACTTGCTTCCGATTCAGTAACTCCAAGGGAAAGAAAACTTCCTTAGGAGGTTCATTCCAAATTACGCCAAACTATCTAGGTTATACTCGTCTATTGAAAAAAGAAGTACCCTTCATTTGGGATCAAGTCGCGCAGGCTTCCTTTGATGCTTTGAAGCAATCTCTAATACAAGTGTCATTAATATATGCTCCTGATTATCAAAAAGACTTTAACCTATATCTGGCTGCAGCAGATACAACCATAGCAATGGTTTTAGTTCAAGAAGACAATGGAATTGAACATCCTATATATTATTTAAGCTGAAACTTAAATGATATAGAAATGAAATACTCCCACGTTGAAAAACTCGCCCTCGCAGCTGTTCAAGTGATATAGAGATTTTGACACTACGTCCTCTTCAGAAAAACTACCATTTTATCAGATTGCAACCCCATGACTTATGTATTGTCGCAACAATTTCTAGGGGGAAAATATTCAAAATGGATAGCAATTCTATAGGAGTTTGATTTGGAATTAAAAAAATCCAAATCAAAGAAAGCCTTAGTATTCGCGGAGTTACTATGTGATCTCCCATCGTCGTCCAACGATGCAGCATCTGAAGAAGAAATCGTGGATGAAAATTTGTTTCTGATATCTTCAAGCAATCTTTGGTACAGAGATATAATCATCTATCTCCAGACACAAACATATAGGTCTAATACCTCACGCTCCAAACAACGACATATTTGATACCAAGCGAAAGACTACGTGATCGTCGGTGATACTCTTTACCGTCGTGGTATCAATATGGTTTTGCGAAGGTGCCTCACCCATGAGGAGGCCGAAAAAGTCTTGAATGATTGTCATTCAGGTGCATGTGGGAGGCATCAATCTGGTTATGCCACGACGCAAAATTTTTTGCGAGCAGGATACTTCTGGCCAACAATTTTCAAAGATTGCATAACTGCAATTAGAAGTTGTCATGCTTGCCAAATTTTCGATAGCAAAACCAGAAGACCACCCGCACCACTGCAACCAGTAGTAGTTGTTGGGCCATTTGCCAAATGGGGCATAGATTTCATGACATGTAACCCCACCTCATCCCAGGGGCATGGGTATATCATAGTCGTAGTAGACTATTTTATGAAATGGGCCGAGGCGATGCCTACATTAAACAACAGCGGTGAAACAACTGCCCTTTTCTTTTTTAATCATGTAGTCTCTAGATTTGGTGCTCCACAGGCCATAGTTACAGATCATGGATCGCATTTTTGCAATCACATTATGGTTGAGTTGGCTGCCAAATTAGGACTATCCCACGACAGCTCTACTCCGTATTATCCGCAAGCTAATGGACAAGTTGAGGCAATCAACAAAGTCCTAAAGCGCATGCTGCAAAGGATGATCGGAGTCGACAAATGGGATTCGCACCTAATCCTGTACTCGGCCTTTTGGGCGTACCGGACATCGGTAAGAAATGCGACTGGGTTCACACCTTTCCAACTTGTGTACGGTCTGGAAGAAATCTTACCTGTTCAATGTGAAATCTCATCCCTCAAACTCGTAGTCAACCTTCTCCCCGAAACCTCAGAAGAAGAGGCTAGTTTCTTGGAACTAATCCAATTGGATGAGACCCATCGTGATGCAGCTACGGCCAACGAAGCTCATAAGAAATGAGTCAAAGCACAGTTTGACAAGAATGTCAAACCTCGCGTCTTCTCAGAAGGTGACTTGGTCTTACTTTACGACTAGGAATCCGATAAGTTGGGAGCAGGGAAATTCAAATCATTATGGATGGGTCCCTATATTGTTAAGCGTGTATTAGCAAAAGGATTCTACGAGTTGATGGACTATGATGGGATTCCACTAGCGCAACCTCGCAACGGGTTGTACTTCAAGCGTTACTATGCTTAATTCTGCATAGTAATCCTCATGCTTTCGCTAAGAGCATTTATTTTGGTTAGGTAATCTGCTTTTTGCATTCATTACAGATTTCAAACCTATTGGAATCATTCGTTGGATATGATGACAGAGCAAGTCGTAGTTTGCGGAACCTGTCTTCTGCGGCATGGGCCCTTTTCAATCCCAACGACGAGTTAGTAAGTTTCAGAGGGGTGTGTATTGGTCGGTCGACGAACAATATCGCTAAATATAGCGCATTGATAGAACTCCTCTCTAATTCCATCGCACATGGCATATGCTGACTTGTCGTCAGGCTAGACTCACAGCTCGTCATTCTACAACTCACCGGCATCTATTCTGTACGAAATCCAGCTATCTATCGCATGTTCCTAAGGGTCAGAAATTTGGAGAGACAGTTTGATTTCATCCAATATCAACATATTTCCAGAAGTTTAAACACATTAATAGACTCATTGGCAAATTATGTGTTAGATAGACATTTGCGACATTTATAAAAAGAAGCATCACATTAATATATGTAGCAGGATCATGTAACTTAACCAAAATAAAAGCTCTGAAAATCAAAAATATATTCATAACTGTTTATGGTTTATACATAATGTTATGTAACCGAGACAAAATCAGTCAAATGACCCAAAACTCAAAATGCTAGGGGGCATCCTAGTCTAATGATGCTGGTGATAGCAAATCACTGCCTGTGCAATCATGCGTAAAAGCCTAGTCCATCGACTCAACACTCCAGTAGTATGTTGCTACAACCGCAAAGGCAGTTCATCGGTCCTCACATCCTGGATACCAAGGGTAAGACCCTCGATTTGGTCCTGTAGTGCTAAAAGAGTCTAGACCACGTCAAGGTCACAAAGGATGGCCCTCCCCACAGCCTCTCCTATTGGAGCGACCGCTGGGTCTCTGCGGCGTACTGTCGGTTGAACTAGTCCAACATCTACATGAGAACATGAGTTTTTATTAGTCTTGATCAAAAAACATAAGAACATTATAAAGAACGATGAACAGATATATGGTCAGAAGAATTACCCATGGCACCCCACTACTCGCCAGCTGGCAACACCAAATCCGGGTCACCCCAGAAATCCATACCAACATATGGGAACCTGGCATAAAGCATCTCCTGACGATTGAACCACTTGAAGAAAGTATCAGAAAAAGAAATTTGGGGCTGTCCAACATGTCGAGACATGAGGTCAACCCATCTCTGCATCCATGGTTTAGTCGGTGGAGGTAGGCCAAGTGAAATGTATTACGGCTACATCAGTGGGATCCTCTCCAAAGCGAAAGCGGTCAAAATAGAACCATAACCGAAGTTCTTGGATCTTCTACTTTTCACCTTGGTCAGTTGTTCTTTCATCACAAAGAGTACTACATCACACCAGTTGAACACCTTCGGTTCAAGGTATTCCAAAGCGTACTGCATATAAGACCTGTTAGCTATGTGAAGAGTAGAACTACCAGCCAGTCTAGCAAAAGTGAACAGAATGGTCCCAAGGGCCGGTCAGTGACATCTCAGATATTGATCTTGCCGTCCGTACTCGGCTGAGATCCCTCTCTGCAGTGCCAACAAATGTACTCCCTCACGGACTCACCCCCACGGGCAGAGCGTGATAATGAGAGGGGGACACCATGCCTCGATAAACCGGTCAGAAAATAGATGTCCACGAAAGTCAAGGGGATCAATTTGCCCCTAATATGGAACACCTGGTTGATAGGATCCCAGGCATTGAGGAAATATTCCAACAAATTGATTTGTTGCCTCATGCTAGAGATATGGAAAAACTTCAACAAGCCATAGTTCCGCAATGCAGCTACTGCACACGGATCATGTAAAGCAACAACGTCCTCTTCTTCATGCTCGCGTTCTCACCATGTAACAACCATTGCTCCGATGAATCTCTGAAAAAAAAGCAAGAGAAGGGTCAAGATCTTCATTTGGTAAAAGACATGCAAAAATCTATGAGGAAACTGAGCAAAAAGTTTCCTCCTTGGGCCCATCGCACCCCAGTAAGTGTACTGGGAGCGATGCATACTAACTAGTCAGTAAGAAGACTAGTATGCATCGCACCTTTCGATTAAGGAAGGGTGCGATAGTTCCAGGGCGAGTTCTTAAAACCCCAGAGGCTCAGCAGAACAAGGAAACAGGCTCAGAATTCAAAAAGAAAAGAATGAAATTTAAGAGCACAAGTTTAGCTCCTACCTGGTCCGGGCAGCATCAGTAATCATCCACAGAATCTCCTAGAATCAGCTGGTGAAAATCAGGGGGGAAAAGCACCTCCAGAGCTCCAACAAACCAAATTAAAATGAAATGGTAAAATGAGAGGTAAAAGTCACTTTTAATTTACCATGCATGTAATTTGAGTAAAGTATTAAGTGTTCTTAACTCATTTACCAAGCATATGTTTTCATTTCTAATCAGTTTGATGAAGCAAATGAACAAGTAGTACAATCTTTGAAAGAACAAAATGCTAATGGTGAATCAAAGACTCAATGACCATTATCGTGAGCAGTGTTACCGCAGGGTTCAAACTTGTTAAAAAATAAACCCCCACGAGCAGTTTTAGCGCATAGTTCAAGCTTGTTGAAAAATAAACATAAGTCATGAGAAAATTTTCCCCCAGCGTTTAAGCTCATTAAAAAATGAACCGGTAAATAACCATTATGAATGCCTTATCACCAGCCTTTGAGCCTTGGTCGTTTTCTCATCATCACCTCCACTCTGTTTTAGCTGATCATTCACCCCCATATGATTGTTCACCCATTCGAGGAACATCTGCGAAGAGTGATTCTATTAGCCATCCTTGTGACACTGCCATGATTGGAGAATTCCAAACCTTACCTGGAATCAACTGCTACCCGAAACCATCACTTGTTCCTCGAGAACAAGTCTCCTTTAAGCTCTTTTCAACTGAATCATAAAATATGAAAAGATTGTCGAGCGATTTGCTTCTCTGGCTCGTTAAAGTCATCGAAAGTGCTATCCCTCCTCTAGATTTTAATCTTTTTGGACCTGAGGGATTATTACACAAAAAGATCGAGCGCTTGTCTTGTTCGGCTCGTTAAAACTATCGAAAATTCATCCCTTCTGTATTATTTTACGCTTTTTCGGAATTAAGGGATTACATGACGAAAAAGAATCGTTGGAGTCTCCTTTCCATTCCTTTCAGACTCTCTAAAATTGAAAGGGACCGAGCTATCTTTGTCGTTAAGCTCGTTAAAACCAAATAGCGACAAACTCGCCCAAATGGACGAGAACAAGTTTCACTATCGCTAGGCTTGCTAAAATATAGCAACAGGTTCGCCCGAAGGGCGGATTATAGAACAAGCATATGTTATCCTCCTCAAGCTTGACAAAAATAAAGAGGTAATGGTCAGAAATGACTGGGGAAAATTGGGAAGAAAACTTGAAAAAGCTTTATTGGTAGCAAGTCGCTCTTAAACATGACACTTTCATTCCGCATCCATGCCGGGTTGGGTTGTTCCGTTCACTGGTCATCACCATTGGTCCATCACACCATCCATATTTGGGGTTAACACTACCAATCCATCGTCAGTGTCATTGATATGTTCAAGAGAAGTCATTTAGACAATTCGCCTGTGTCTCACCCACTGCAATACATTCATGCTCCATTCCTTCATGACTGCCACACTTAACCCTGTATCATCATATTGTTTTAACCTCCAAAATAATTTTCTTCATTCTGTGTTGCTGATGTGGAATTCATTAAGGCCCTCCTGTGATGGGTCACTTCTTGTCGACATCAGCTCATTATCCAAGAAGTTGACTTAGGAACAACCCTTTCAGTACTTTGAAGCTTGCATGCCTCAATGGCAAGTTTCTCACTTTCGGCGACAGGTTTACATCAATGGCCTTCGACCGAGAGATTTTAAGTGGTGTTCGACACCAAGTCCTTTTTCACACCACGTGAATTGTATTGTAGTACCTTGACGTTCATTGTCATTATTGGTGATTCCTCTCGCGCCTGTTAACAACTTACATCATTGGCTGGTAATCAGGCGATGTCTTTCCATGTTCGACTCCAGAACATTTTTCACATGGATCGACTTGTACTCCTAGTGAAGATTGAACGAGTTTTGAAGACCTCGAATCTAGTTTCATCCATCCGGGCTGTGATATATTCAGGAATATAAAGACATCAAGTGTACATCGTTGTTGAACAGATGATTATCCAAATCAAAGGATGATGAGTCCAAATCATCAGTTTGCCACACAGATGATTGTCTGTCCTATGTACATGAAAATGAATTTATAAAGCTGAGCATGGGAATGCCCGCCTCAGCTAGATCATGAAAAAACGTTGACATAATAATGTATTGTATTGTATCTTATTACAAGTCGCCTCCCAATGCGAAAAAACTTCGGATCCTCATAGTAAAGCATGTCACCCAACATCAAAAAGATTAATGACCTCATGCTTTAAGGGGCAACTGTTATAGACATTTTTGAACACTTCAACCCTAATCATAAATGTCCATAAACTGAGGGCTCCTAAGTCCCTAAAAGTGTTGCTTCACTTCCTAAAGGAATAATGTTAGCTAATTACATCATCTCCCAGAAGTTCTCCACTGAAAACTGCTCATAAATGGTCAAAACTGGACCATACTGAAAACCTAGTGCAGAGGGTGCGATGCATATCACCTTCCCAGTGTATAGGGTGTGATGCATACTGAATGGCTCCTTTGTAGGATGCGATGGTTGGGAATGGAAAAATGGAAGGGAAAAAATGCGAGGTGGAAGATCATGGAATCTTCCAAAAGCTTCCCCTTTGACACTTGCCTCTTTGTTTTCGACCAAGGATGAATAAGAGATCATCATTCTCCAAGTGGAAGCAGGAATTATCAGAGAGAGGACACTAATCAAGACCCCAAAAGATGGCTCACCTCCCTGTAATCCTCTATATATGGATCCCTCATCATAGAGATCCAGGGGTTGGAATTTTGTATCTTATAGAGAAGTGTTGTTGGTTTTCTGGTGTATATTCATAGTGTTGGGTGATCTAAGCTTTACTTGAGGTGAAGAAGGGATTTCTAGCTGGAGGATGACGCTGGGTCAGAACATATGGTTGTAATCCTCTTGCTACTTTTTAGCTTAATAAAGCTATTCAAGTTTTCCTCCATATTCTTGTATGTTTACTTATATATGCAATTGTATGGTTAACACACATCTGGTCTTGTGTTATTTATGAATATATATCTTTGTTCTTCGATAGTAGTATGTTGTTGTTATTCCACAGGTGCTCTTTGAAGCTGGGAAGACGAAGAAGAAGCGGCAAAGTGCTATCAAGAAGGAGAGGAAATCAAGCACAAGACTAAGGTTGGTCTCCTTGTTCCACTCCTATCTATTTTCATAAAGGAAACCGAAAATAGACTTTACTTGTTTGTTTCTAAGATAGCTACCAGTCTTAGTGGGAATAGCAGCATCCGAGTGGACACTATTCCCGATAACAAGGAGGCCCATAATAAATGAATCAAAGTGTAATCTGAAAAGAATGTTAATCCTCGTGTCATTTTAGAAGGTGACTTGGTTCTCCTATATGACCAAAAGCACGATAAGCCAAGAACCAGTAAGTTCGAGCCCATGTGGCTTGTCCCTTACATATTCAAACATGTACTTGTAAAAGTGGTTTATGAGTTAGTAGATTATGATGGAATACCTTTGGCTCAACCTCGAAATGGGTTGTATCTCAAAAAGTACTATGCCTAGAATTTTCTACATAGATACTTTGTATATTGATGTACCATATTTTTGGTGTGATGCAATTTTATTTTTTCTTATGAACTTCTTTATTTTCCCCTCCTTATCTTGTGTTACAATTGGTTTGTATATGCTGGTGTTCCTTCAACCTTCCATTGGCTAAGATGATGGTGCTTGTTTTAGTACTCAAAATATTTCTTCTGCTGCATGGGAAATTTACACGCCTACCAATGAGTTAGTAAGTGTACATGGAGTATTCCTTTGTTGCATGACTAACAACATTGCATAGTATACACAATCATTGAACTATTGTTTGATTCCATTTCACTTGGTATTAATTTTTTAGTTGTTAGGATGGATTCTCAACTCATATAATTACATTGAAGTAACATTTATTCAGTTAGAAGTCCATCAATGTTAAAAATGTTTTTAAGGGTTCGTCTCTTGGAAATGGAATTTGATTATCTTGAATATCAGCACATTCCAAGACATTTAAATACGTTAATATATGCATTCAAAAAATGTTTTTTAATCAACATTTGCAAAAATTGTAAAAAAATAACGAGCATCAACATATTGTACAAAATAGACTGAGTAAATAGAAGATGTTTCCTTAGATAATAGTCTATAAAAATATTTTATTTTTTACAAACAATTGTGTCTGAGAAACATGAGGCTCACATACTTTTAATCATCTGAATACATGCTCATAAAACCACAAAAATAAAAAATATAGCTCAAATGCCTGAGATCTAAGCATGATTCTCATGGTAGCAGAAAATAGTGTGAGGCACTCATTGTAGCAAATGACCAATACATCCAGGTACTCTTGCAGCATGCCTCTCAAAGCGAGGTGAGAGATGATCAATACCTATATCTGAAATGTATATGGTCAACCCATCGATATTCTTCTCAATCTCGATTAATGTTTCTACTATAGTTGGGTCTTGTATGCCAATATTAAGTTTTGGCTATCCACATCGATGCATTGATGACATGACCACTGGTCTAACTGGTCTAACATCTGCATGATAATTGGATAATTAGTCTTAACACAAAATTTAAAACACATAAACACTTAGATTAGTCTCATTTTGGTTTTTCAATTTTTTAAGTTTTATGTGTTTCAAATTTTGTGTTAAGACTAATTATCCAATTATCATGCAAATGTTAGAAAAGATCTTAGTCACCCTTGGAATCTATGTCGATGTATGGGTAATCTTCAATCATGATTGTCTATTGTCTCAACCATTTAAAATAAAGTAGGTGTAAAACTAATCATTGGTCCACCTCCATGACAGGCTAGCATATCAACCCATTGCCTCATCCGAGGATCTTTGGGACTTGGTATTTCCATAGAAATCCTGTGAGGATGTAGTAAAGGAATCCTCTCCAAGGAAAAAGAGACCACAATGGAACCATATACGAAATGTTTCAACCATCCTATTTTTGCCTTAGTAAGTTTGTCCTTCAAGTTACTTAGGAGACCTTCATGCCAGTTGAATACATTTGGATCCAAAAAATCCAATGCATATTGCATCTCAATTTTAACATCCAAATGAAGAGATGTACTCCCAGCTACACGTGTTATGGAAAACATTATGATTTTCAAAGGAACATCCAATAGCCAAATGAAGAGATGCACTCCCATCTACATGTGATATGGAAAAAAGTATGATTTTCAAATGATGATCCCTAATATCTTTAATTTCATTCTTCCCTCTAGCACTTCTTCTAGATCCGTAGACACATTATTTGATCACAGAGTAATCAATTGATTCACCATTGCCCCTAGGGAGGGATAGTGAAATATGAGTGCCTCTGTGTGAGAGCCCAGTCAAGAAATATATGTCTTCTATGTAAATTGTGAGTTTATGCTCACCAATTTGAAATCATTGTTCATCAAAGCTCCAAGTTCTCACCAGATATTGTAATAAATCAATTTGGGCCCTCATACTCAGAATCAGAAAGAACTTGGCAATACCACAATTTCTTAGTGTCTGCATTGTGCCAAGTTCATTTGTTGCAATGAGATCTTAAGCTTCATGTTATTGCTCTCCTCATTTGATCATTTTTCCATATTAAAATGCTGGAAATAACAAGGAATGAACACATTAGATTACAAATGTGGGAAAAAAATGCTAATTTTTAATTAAATTCTATTTTTTTCCTTAACCCTCATGTTGATCGCACTTTGTATTTAGAAACAAAGTGATTAACCACTCTTTATCTTGTGAAACAGTGTGATTAATCGCACTTCCCATTGAAAGAAGGTGCGATTAATCACACTTCCCATTCATGAAAAGTGATATTAATCACATCTCCTAATATAGGAAAAGTGCAAGAGATGAAGACAAATTTCCCCTTGATTAAAAGGCTTAAAAAATGAAAATTAACCATTAAAATGAAAAAATGAAACTTGAAAAGAAAATAATTGGGAAAGAACTCTTACCTAGAACAAACAACCATCAATTTTTTCCACTCGATGGATTGCAATAAGCTCTTGATGATTTGTGGTAAAATGCACTTTTAGAGCTCTCAAATGGTAAAAACAAAATGGTAAAAATAATTTACTTTTTGACCTTTTATAACCAAAAAGAGGTCTATTAAAATAATATGTTTGCCTATTTATTCAAAATTTCGAATTGTTTTGGTCATTTTGTACTATTTTTGAGCAATTATGGTGAATTTGAATCTGAATGTGCAAATTCTAGGATAATTTTTGAAACAAATCATTTTGATGTTGAGTATAATTTTGTAATTTTTTTGGGCTTGTTAAACTAATTAAGAAAAAGGAACCCCCTAGAGTTCTCTTTAAGTTATTTTAGACTAAAAATATGTATTATTGACTAAACTTGTTTCTTTCATGCTCATAATAGTATATGAATAAATGTCTACCTAGTATAAGTTTACCCCTTTTATAGACTAAGTAGGCTATTTACAAAAAATGTATACTTTGGTCAAGCATGACTAAAGGAGTTCTCCCTTATATTATTTTACACTTTTTCAGACTTGGGGACTAAATTTATGAAAAAGGACACTGTCGATTTTTCTTTTTAAATATTTTTCAAACTCTTTAAACATGAAAAAGAATTCGATTTACCCCTTTACTAGACTCATAAAATATAAATAGTATAGGGCTCATAAATCATGATGAGACTGAACCATTCCTTCTCAAGGTTCGTTAAAAATACTTCGAAGGACTCATATGCAAGATGAAATTATACTACATGCATATGTTATCCTCCTCAAGCTTGTGTAAAAATAAAGGGGTACTTGTCATAAATGGTAGGGAGAATTGGGAAAGCATAGTATAGAGTTTGCATTTGGTTGTGAGTTGCTCTTGAACACGACACTCTTTCATTTTCATGTTTGGTTGAGTTGAGAAATACACTTACCTATCTGTTAATCATACCTTGTTGAAAGACTTCATTTTGGTCTTTGATCTCATTTTGTGTCAATTCTTCCATATCCGTATAGTGTCGCCAATATGTTCAAGAGAAGTTCAACCTCAGTTTAAAGCTTTTGCAGTGCTTATATCCCTCTCTCATGTTGGCCATCCCTGATTTAGTCTCGAATTACTTGATCTATCTTAGTTTGAATATTGCTACCTGTTTCATGTCATTGATGGGGGATACATTAAGGTCCTCCTACGACATATCACTTCCTATCTACTTCAACACATTATCTAGGTAGTTGATCTAGAAACCCACTTTAGTACCTTGGATCCTGCATGCCTCAATGACATGTTTTCTCGCTTTTGACGATAGGTTCTCATCCTTACCCTTTGATCGAATGATTCTATGGGGTTTCATCTTCAAATAATTTATTCACACCTCATATTGGTGGTTTCTCTTGTATCTGTTAATGGTCTCCATTATCGATTGATAATCAGATGGTTTCTACCATGTTCGAATTCAAGGAATTTATTCACATTATTAGATTCGTGCTACAAATTGATAGAGATGAAGACCTTGGATCTTGTTTGATATATCGATATTGCATGGAGTTTTCATAACTGATGCATAGAACCATAGTGTATTTTGGTGGCTATGTTCATACTAATTCTGTTTGAGCATAGATCCATAATATATTTCTAGTGGTCATGATTTCGATTTATTTAGATGGATTTTTGCAAATTTCCATACTTAGGACTAGGAGTTGTTTATATACTATGTTGAGTATGGGAATGGCTACCTTGGATAATGATGATATTGTACTGTAATCCTTGATTGTTGATTTTCAGATCTCTAACTAGTCAGTCTTTGATTCAAACTTTCACATGATAAAGAACTTAAGTCCTCATATATAGCTTTTGACTTTTTACTTTAGGGGGGAATATGTTACATGTTATTTTTTTGCACTTAGGAAAAATACCATAAATCTAGATCTCTCACTATTCGATGAACCCTTTTCAGTAGTCCCCTACAAAGTAGGAAGAAAATCCATTCTGAGAAACACAAGGATCTTGGATTACATTGTTAAAAAACCCTAATTTCAAGTATCATCGCACCTTGTACATTATAAATGTTTGATGTCGCATCTGTTACTATTATAAACTTGAAATGATCAATGCACTTTACTGTATTAAAAAGTGTGATGACCCTTTTACATGGGTAAAAAATAAAAGTTAAAATATAGAAGCCTTGTTGGAGAATCTTACTCAAACAAAATGGGCTCGACTCCATGTATATTTTTACTTGTAGATTCAAACTGATTATGTAATATGCTAAAAAAAAAATACTTGAATATACTCTACTCATTAGTGGAAACAAAAATTGACCAATGAAAACACTAAGCAGAAAGGAAGAATTTCAATCTCACATAACACAATATTTTTTTGAGGAAAGAAACTGCTCAAAACCTCGACTATTTATATTGCATTAAACAAAAGATATAAGAAGAAAATAAAATGCTTGTTCAACCCAAAAAATCTCTACACAAGTACAATCTCACTCACTGGTTCACAAACCAACTCAAGCCAACACTTAGCCAAACCTGCTTCCTGCCAAGCCCCTACTTCCTTGCACAATTCCTGAGATAATTAGCCCATATTTCATTGGGAAAATCCCTCACCACAAATATGCAATCCATCATATGCCTTCTATTGATTTCATCCACCATGTATGCAACTCGAAAAATTATACAACTGATAGTACACTGTCCCTGACGTCTAATCTTAGTTAGGTCTTCCTTAGAACTGACATGCATGAGTTATTTATGAGTGAATCTTCAGTTAAATGGTGGAACAATGAAGCTGCACTAGAGCTGATCCCCACTATTAGACCTCCTACCAGTTCCTCCAACTATTTGAAATAGTTTAACTGACTATAACTTAGTTAGACTGAGTTAATTAATTACAACTAAAAAGATCTCAACCTAGAACCCTAAAATTTAGGAATGACTCTACTTGACTCTAGATGGAATTCCAACTTGAATTTACTTAGCCAAATAAGTCAAATTAACTTAGTTAACTATTGTAGGTTTTTATGATAATATAATTTTGATTTAATTCCTAATTTAATTTAAGACAAATTAAATTAGGATTTCTTGTTGCTATTTTTAACACTCTCAACAAGAAATGAATTCAAATCTATCCCAATCCAATACCTTTGGAATGCTCTGCAGACAACACTTTTCATTGTTGTTATTGCTACTGCAACATCTAGAACAAAAAAGAATCCAAATAAAATAAATTAAATCATCTGTGTCTACAACTATCTACTGGGAAAATTGTGTTGCTTCTGGCTCTACTCCTGAGCCTCCTTCTCTATTGTCAACACTGCTCTTCACTCCTTAGTATTTTACTGGCATTGCTAATATTTCTACTCAATATTGTGGTCCCCCATAGCGAGGTAATGATCCATGAGACAAAAAACACCTCAATCGATCCTACCCAATTTCTGAACTCCTAGGACTATTGCTTCACATCGCCCTACCTCTCACTTGGAGGTAGTGTTACATGTGCTCCCTCTGCCCACTTGGCTCAAAATTTCCCCCTACTAGAGGTCTCTGCTTGAGTGGATGCCTCCACTCAGTCTCCTTTCTACTTCTCTAATTGTGGCTTCTCCACAACTTTCTAAGGTTGCATGTTGAGAGGTAATTCATGCTCTCTCTCAACCACCAAGTCTCTAAACTTTACCTTGCTCCTCAAACCTTTGCATGCATCTTAGACCTCAAGAGCATATAGGTTCTTGACTCACACAATGATCTGTTTCATATGTCTCATGGCAATGTTTCTAAGGAAAACCTTCCCTTTGTTAAATATCACATCGTCTAGGCACTCTGGAAACTCAAATCCGCACTACAATTGTCCCGTCGTCACATAATTTTCTAATTAAAAAAAAATGGCAATATCTCCTTCATCCGTACTCCCATTTGGCCAATATTTTTTTTGAATTTGAGAATTTTTTTAAATCCAGATATGTTGTTTTTTTTTGAAAATTTTGCACAAAATGTTTCATAGTTGCTTTGCAAACTCACCGCCCAAAAATTTATTGCTCTAATACCATGTAGATTTTTACTTGTAGATTAAAATTGCTTATGTAATATGATAAAACAAAAGAATTGAATCTACTCTACTAATCAATTAAAACAAAAATTGATCGATGAAAACACTAAGCAAAAAAGGAATAATTTGAATCGCACATAACATAATATTTTTCTCGGGAAAGAAACTACTCAAAACCCCAACTATCTTTATTGCATTAAAGAGAATATTTGAGAAGAAAATGTAATGCTTGTTCAACTTGAATAATATATGAACAAGTACAATGTAAGTCACTACTTCATAGACCATCTCAACCCAACACTTAGCCAAATCTGCTGCCTGTCAAGCCCCTACTTCCTTGCGCAATTCCTGAGAGAATTAACCCATATTTAATTGGGAAAAATCTCACCATAACTACACAATCAATTATAGGCCTTATACTGATTGCATGCGCCATATGTACAACTCAGAAAATTATACAACTAATAGTACATTGTCTTGTAACTCTAATCTCAACTGGGTATTTCTCATAACTGATGTGCATGATTTATTTATGAGTGAATCTTTAGTTAACTAGTGGAGCATTGAAGCTGCTCCCCACTACTAGACCTCCTACTAGTTCATCCAATTGTTTGAAATAATTTAACTGACTATAACTCAGTTAGACTGGGTTAATTAATTACAACTCAAAATAAGTCAACTTGGACCCCTAAAATTTATGAATCACTCTACATGACTCTAGATAGACTTCCAACTCAAATTTACTGAGCCAACCAAGTCAAATTAACTTAGTTAAATATTACAAGTTGCTATGAGAATAGAAGTTCAATTTAATTCCTAATTTAATTCAAGAAAAAATTAAATTAGGATTTCTTGTTGCTATTTATAACACTCGATACCTACTTGGACCTCATCCCTGACATAATGGATACCATCCTCCCTTTATGTGGATCTTATCCCATGAGAAATGGATCTACAACATCCTCTCTTCTCCTATTTATACAGAGCAGACCAAAGGAGAAAGGGTTGGCTTTTAAGGTAGTTTATTCACTTATGCTGTCAAAGTGAAGGCTTATCATTGCAAAGGGAGGATTGGATATTATTGGAAGGAGGTCTATGACACCAAGGCCTATTGGGTTATAACCTTTTCTTCTCATTTCTAATACAAGTACACTATATTTTCATATGATATGTTAAATGTTTACATGTATGTATCAAAGATCCTTGATCTTATGTTTAGTAATAGCTTGAATTTATTGATATATTGTATGCTTAAATCTTCTGCCTATTTCTATTTTAAAGATTCTAGTTTCAGGGATTGAAAGTGGAGTGAGATCTTAAGCAAAAAGGAATTTAGAGGCTTATTTCATTAATCGGGTAAGTGATCTATAATTGTTCAATTATTTCTAGAGAAATGTTAGTGTATATTGTTTTGTTTGTTCTAGAATTAGTAATTGAGTCTAGGGAAATCACTCTTTTCACAAGAGCGATTAGTTTGCTCACAATACTTTCAACTTGAAGAAATGAATGTTAAATAGTAGTTTGGCTTGTAATTTTAGTTTTCCCATTGTATTAAAATATTTCAAATGACTTGAATAAATGAATGTTAAATAACTAGTTGGATTTTTTCTCCACAACATATTGAAATGTTTACGATATATTATTTTAATTACTATGCATTTATTATGTTGAGGATTCCAAACCAGAATTATCTTCACACCACCAAATCGGATCAACAAGGTTCATGCAAGCCAATTAGTAGTCATTCTCATAGAGGGAAGCAAGGAGGATTGTCTGGGCTAATTATTGAGTTGTATCTCTACTTTACACCATTAGCGAACTCCCTTTAGTGGACATCAACTGCCATGCTTCTCTACTCATCCGGGACAATGAGAAAGAGCTAAGTCAACATGCTTCACTAGAATAGATGAAAAAAACAAACATTATGGAACAACAGGCTTGCTTGCAACTAATGTGGAAGCTAAAGTGGTAGACACAACTAGTGACAAAGTTATGCATCCTGACCATAAAGTTGAGCTCTGGTTACAGGGACCTACAATCATGAAAGGTGCAATAATCTCATCTTTTCATGATAGACATGATAATTTTTAACAAATTTCTATTTTAGTCCCTTTACCAATCTTTTGATTTTGAGAGAGTGATTTGGATATCACAACCATTCACTTTGACCACTATGAACAAAATAATAAACTTCATAAGCAACGAATGTAGAATTCCATACCCATGATGAGAACATGGGTGCCTAGTAAGCATGCAGTAGCCCATGATCAAAATCACTTTAAAAAATCTACGATAATTCCATTGAAGATCCTTGATTTGTCTTTCGACAAGTGCACACCTTGTGCTCTTGTGAAATTTTAAGGGTGTATTTCCTATACCCAGAACCATTTGATTAACAAAAATGATATTCCCTAACAAATGAATCTATCTTTTGACAAAGTTATGCATGCAAGTAGTTTGATTTCTCATCCCTTCCTCCTAAACCAAAGGTTTAGTTTCATGCCATAACACTATCATCCAAATATTGTTTTTACTAGCTTCTAGCTAGAAAATATATTAAGTTTTTATATGTTTCATGTAGGTTATCTTCATAATGATGAATCAAATGTAGCAATTTTAGACTGGGAAGGATGGCTAAAAAAAGGGGATCTATGTTACATTGATTAGGAGGGATTATTTTTCATTATGGAAAAAATAAAGGAGTTGATCAAGTATAAAGCATTTCAAGTATAAAACATTTCAAGGACCATTTAAAGTTTAATTCAAGTCCCACAATAATAATCTTTTAGGATTTTTTTTTTTGCAGGTTGGTCTAGAAAAGTTAGAGGAGTTGCACCTCTAAAACATAAATATTAGTGATGCTATTGTTATTCTGTGAGTAGCATTTCCCATGCCTTGATATGATATACCTTCAAATTTCTATAGATAGTTGGATTTACCACTTATTGGTCTAATATAGTTTCAAGGGTCTACATGTAGCTGAATTCACCACTTATTGAGCTAATAACTATTTTTTAAGTTGTATGTAGAATTCAACATTTGGGCTTATAACACAAACTTTCTCTACATCATTAGTTGACATCTCTATTTGTTTTCACATTGAGCTAAATATTATTGCATAATGTTATTTATTGAAGCATGTAACTCTTTGTCTTTTGGGTTTGTATGGTACAGACCTTGATGACGAAGCAGACCAAATACCAATGGAATTTATTGTGAGGAAGGATGACAACAATATCTTCGAAGATGATGCACAAAATTTTGTTGCAAAATAGGTAAATGAAATATAAAGAGATTTTGTTTATTAACTTGCATACTCTCAAGCTAAAACTGCGGTTTCCTTTGTTGTAGATCAATTAATTTCCAATCTTTGGTTTATTTTGTTGGAGATCTGTTAATTTTTTAGATAAAATATTTGTTGTGCTTAAGTGTAGGTTTCACCATACAAACGAATTCATCGAGTAAAATTTGTGAATTCAATTCCTAAGTCCCCATCTAGAAAAATGTAAGAAAAGGTTCTATTCATTAGGCTTTATCTACCTCCAAATTGTGACTCCCAAAGTCAAACCTTTAATCTTTGTGAAGTAATCATCTACTAGTTTTTTAATTAAACAACATATTTTAAAATTACATGTCTAGCTCATAATGTTGGTTATAAGCATCGATCAATTTTTGTTTTGTTTTGTATAATGAAGAGTATAATGTTGTAATTCACTTCCTTGACAATTTAAGGTATAGATAGTAGAAGAAAACCAAAACATTTCATTATCGTTTCCCTTTGCTTTATGATACCTATTTTTGTCATTTGTATGCAGAACAACTAAATAAAATATATATATAATATATGTTTACACCAAGACTTGGATATGTTCACCATTAGGTCTATAATCCTATTAGACAAATGGAAATTGCAGCACTCATAGAGAGCATCTCTAGTTAATGTGCAAAACTTATAACATTTTGATTTTTCGTCAAATTTTTATTACACTAATCTCCCTCTCCAATTTAAACTTATATGTAAAATCTATGGAAGATCATTAAAATGACAATTTATTTGTCATGTTTCCTTTAATAGATAACAAATGCTATTACAAGAGTCTTTTAATTGGTGATCACATGAAGTGTTATGTGTTATAAGATTTAAAGTTCAAATCCTCCAGTCTATCCGTGGGCCACAAGTTGGGTGTGGTATGGTTCACCTAGAGCTATAGTGGTAGTGGTCGGAATTGACCCTATGTCATAGTAGGTTTTTCATGGTTGTTTTATGTACAAACATATCTACAGAAAAATCATTTATACAAAAAATCAAGGACATGCCACCACACGATCCTTGTTTTAAAATACTAAAATCACTTACAATTTTTTTTGTATCCTAGAAGAACCCAACAACTCATCTAAAATATAACTACTAATAAACCTCTTGGGGTCTACGACTTGTCCTCCTCTTCATAAACTGGGTCACAAACAGGGGGATTTGAATCTTGGATCTCTTAGTTTTCACAAATTTCACATTACTCCGATCACCAATTAAGATGCCCCCAAGAGAATTTACAAATATTTTAGTTTTATATATTGTTTATTAATATATTTATAGTATGTGAGCTTACTTTATTATTTAAGAAACTATGATTTAAGGCGGGTGTATCTAAATCATCAAAATCAAAATCATATAGGGATCACACCACTTGGAAAAAAAAATTGTCTCCTCCTCATTACCATAGGTTTTGAATATCGATATCTTTTAAAATAAATTAATATATATACAAAATTTCTACACTTTATTTATCCATTAAAAGAATAGCCAATTAACTTGTTTTAAATATAAATTATTTTATATTTTTTTAGAGAAGTATAGATTTATAACTTTTCATTCTAACATCTTAATAATGTTAACTTTTAAATGATTTAAAATGGATTTGATAAAATGAAAAAAAACAATTCTACCAATTTCGATTTATATTTTAAAAATAACAATATTTTTTTAAAAAATTTCTATTTATAATACATAATTTTTGTAGATTAAATTTTTCTTTTTTATATTATATATATTCTATTATATATATAGATTATGTATATATATATTATATACCTAATTTTCAAATCATCTTTTCATGGCATTTTTCCAAAATTTTACCAGAATTACAGTAGAATTTTTAAAAACTTGTGTTTAAGTTGTTTAATTTGTATAATTTGAGTTTCCTAGAGGTTTTTTAGGGTGTTGAATCCATTTATGCATTCAAAAAAATATTTTAAACAACAAAAAGTTACAAACTTACTTGAAATTGTATCACGAGATTCTAGTGAAAAGCTTATTTTGTCTATAAGTTAGAATATATATATCGCTTTCATTTATTTTTAGTTCTCTCTCTCTCTCACACACAAATACATGTTATTAAAAATATCATTATTATTATAAGTATTATACTTTTAGAATTTTTTATAGAGGAGGAGGATCAACTTGAAGTGAGTAGAAAAGGAGGGTCTGATGAGATATGGAGTGCAATGGTGAAGTGAAGCAGAGAGCATACACCATTAGAAACACCACAAGAAGTTGAGGATATTAAATATGAGGTGGCAGACAAGAATGAAGAGATTTCCGATACTGAAGTGCTTGAGTCGATCATTGGTTGGAGACCCCATTTGTGCTCCCAGAGAAGGAGGCACAACCAATACCTCCTCACTATGGATTTGTATTGGAGGCTTAAAGAAATGTTGGTGAATTTTTTATTCTATTAGAATGCTAACCATGACATGAGCTCCTCACTAGGATGGAGGAGAAACACTTACTACATGAAGTCATGGATCAATAGTACATCCAACACATTGAATGAGTCCTCCTCTACGATTACATGCCTACTCCTCCAACTAATCTCAGGTTTGGTCATTTGCATAGTTTAATTGCTAATCTTATCCAATTGTTTTATTTTGTCTCAAGCTACAAGATTCTTTTTTTATTAAATGTTAATCTCTTCTATGGGGCATTAGAACCTATTTTTTTGTCATGTCTCAATAGACATATCATACATATTTTTCCAATCTTGATGAGCTCTTGCTCAAGCCTCAGATTTTGCCTTTCGTCTAGTTTTCAGACTGGTAGGCAGAGGCAATATGTAGCATTTGCGATGTGATATAATATAGCGTTAATTGAAGATAGAATTTGAGATTACAAATAAACAAATAATAATCATCATCGTCTATTTTTAAGGTCACTGCCAAGGTAGACACCAAGTTGGTGTATGAGGCGCCATTGCTTGTGGGACAAGGGACTTGCCTCCATGCAACTATTTGAATGTTAAAGTCTATGGAAGTGTAGATACTCTATTGCTCCCTAGATTTGAACTTGTGACCTCTTACGAGAAAGCACATGTTCTTAACCATTATATGTGTGTGTGTGTGTGTGTGTTTGAAAGAATAAATCTCAATTTGAGGAGGATCTGTGACTCCTTCCATGCTTAACACAAAATTTACATTTTGGATTGCAGACTACTGTGGTGTGATTTTTGAAAGGAGCTCGGATTTTCCACAGTGCTCATGTTTTTTAGTCGATGTTTCGAGTCTGAACCTAGACTCATCTTCAGGACAAAATGTGAGGAGAAAGGGAGGTAAAAGATAGGTATAAATATGAGCATGGCTTAGCTACAAAGATAAATAGGCCGACTCATTGTAATTTTAATTATTGTTATTTAATTTTCTAGTTTTCTTTGTTTATTAATAATTAATTTGTTATTATAATTTTTGATAATATATTACTATTAATATTTTTTTTGTATTATTATAATAGAACCTAATTAATTTCCTATTTTTAACTACTGCTTTATGCTTTTTCATTAGTTCCAATACTATTTGCTCCAATACTATTTGCTATAATTGAGTCTTAATTTATATGGTTATATATGCTACTAATTGTGTATTTTAATTAATTTATATTTTAATATATATTTTAATGTTTATTCTTTTTGTTAGTTAATTTAGTTATGCTAATATTATTCTTATTGTTATTTTGATGATTATTAGTAATGTTTTTAGCTCTTATTTAATAATAGTTTAGATCATAATTATTAGTTACTCTTAGATAGTTCTTTATTAACAATTCTAGTTGTTATTCTTTATATTATCAATACATTTATTAGTTTTTGTTTATTTATATTATTATTCATTATTACTCCTATGAATATTAATTATTCCTATCTATTAATTTTCATTCATTGATGTTTTGTGTTCTTATTATTACTATATTAATCCTCATTGTATTTAACTTACAATAATATTTATATTATTATTGATTTTATTATCAATTTATTTATATATATCTATTATTGTTATTTAAATTGTTGTTTTTTATTTCACATTATAGCCATCAAATTTATATCATTCTTTTAGCTAGCTAATAATTAAATGTTTATTATTATTACTTATGTTATACTAATTATGATTATTTTTCAATGATGTTTTTGCCTCTCCTAGGTCTCTAAAGAGCAGCAAAGCGAATTAAGATAGCTGGTCAAGGATTACTAGTCTCGTTATCGGGATTATTCGTGGGGGTTAGCAAGGGGTTCCAATTTTTGCTGATTTCCATGCCACCATCCCTATTAAGGTTTTTAGGGTGTTTAATGATTTCAATAGCTTCTCTAACCTTGCGCTTGAAATGGTGTTCTAAATTGGCAATGACTTTGGTGTCTTCCAGGCATATGTGGTGATTAGTTTTTCCAACATGCTCAGCTAGGGCTGAGGATCAGATTATTTCTTTACGGATGTCTGCACTATGTTCTTTGAGTCTAATCCTAACAGATCTACCGGTTTCGCCTATGTATTGATCACCACAAGAACAATTGATGATGTATACTCCTTTTTGCTGAAGTTGTTCTTGGCTTTCCTTAACAGATTTCATTCTTTGTTTAATGGTGGACAAGGGTTTGAAAGCGGTCTTTATATTTTTCTTATTGAGGATTTTTGCTATTTTGTCAGTGACTCCTTGGATGTAAGGAAGGTAGGCATTCGAGGTAGGGGTGTCATTTGTCTTGCTTTTATTATTAACAGATTTCTCTTTTTGAATGGCTTTGTATATGCTTTTATTGTTGTACCCTAGGTTGGTAAAAGTTCTTTTAAGGTATGAAATTTCTTCATGAGTATGGTTTATATCAGAGATTCTATAGGCTCTAGTGAAGAGGGTTTGTAGCACCCCCATTTTTTGGGTCGGGTGGTGATGGGAGTCGGCATGAAGGTAGTTATCTGTATGGGCTTTCTTTCTAAAAACTTTGTGACCAATGGAACCATCATTCCTTCTAATGAGGAGGATATCCAAGAAAGGAATGCAATTATTCTCTTCTACTTCCATAGTGAATTTGATGTCTTCAGACAGGCTATTGAGATGGTTGAGAAACTTGCTTAGCTCATTCTCACCATGAGGCCAATTGACACTGGTGTCATCTACAAACCTGACCCAAGATTTGGGTTTTAATGGATATGAATCCAGCACTTTCTTCTCGAATTTTTCCATGAAGAGGTTTGCCACGATTGGTGAGAGAGGAGATCCCATCGCAACACTTGAAGTTTGCTCAAATATTTCACCTTGGAAGGAGAAGAAGGTGGAGCGAAGGCAGATTTCGGCTAATTTTGCGGTCTGGGGATCTGCTACATCTTTAACTACTTGAATAGCTTCATCTAGGGGGATTTTGGTGAAGAGCTGGACTACGTCAAAACTAACGATTTTGTCTCCGGGGTCTAGCTTGGTGTTTTTAATGTAATTAACAAACTGATTAGAGTCTTTAATGTAAGAGCTAGTCTTGCCCACTAGCGGGGATAGAATGCTGGCGACGTATTTGGCTAACTCATAGGTGGGGAACCCTATGGTGTTTACTATGGGTCTTAAGGGGACATCTTTTTTATGAATTTTAGGGGCTCCATAGATCCGAGGGGTGATTTCACTGTTAGGAGTCAATTTCTTTTTTATTTTATCATCTAGATTGGTTTCTTTTATGGCTTTCTTTACCAGGTTTGCGATTTTGGAGATGGGGTTTTTCTCTAGCTTCTTGTAGCTACCACTATTATATAAGTGGTCTTTCATTTTGTTAATGTAATCTTCATAATCCATAATGACTGTGACACCACCTTTGTCAGCCTTTAGAATTACTATGTCCTTATTATTTCTAAGGTTTTTTAGGGCTTTAAGCTGCTCCAGGCTTTACATACACATATTAAGAAATGATGTAGAGATCAGATACCATTAGCAAAAACACAAGAAGTTGAGGATATTAAATAGGAGGTGGGAGACAAATGTGACGAGTTAATACTAAAGTCCTTGATTTGATCATTGGCTGGAGACCCCATTTGTGCTCCTAGAGAAGGAGGCACAACTAATACCTCCTCCCTGTGGAGTTGTATTGGAGGCTTAAAGAAATGTTGGGGAAATGTATTCTATTAGAATGCTAACCATGACATGAGCTCCTCACTAGGATGGAGGAGAAAGGCTTACTATATGAAGTCATGGATCAACACATTCAACACATTGAATGAGTCCTCCTCTATGATTGCGTGCCTCCTTCTCCAACTAATCTTGAGTTTGGTCATTTGCATAGTTTAATTGTTAATGTTGCCTAGTTGTTTTGTCTTGTCTCAAGCTGCAAGATTCTTTTTTTTGTGAAGTGTTAAGCTCTTCTATGGGGCATTAGAACCTAGGTTTTTGTATTTTCTTAGCATTCATATCATACATATTTTCACAATTTTGATGAACTCCTACTCAAACCTTATATTTTTCCTTTGGCCTGGTTTTCAGACTGGTATGTCGAGGCAAAATGTATCATTTGTGATGTGATATAATATAGCGTTAATTGAATATATAATTTGATATTACAAATAAATAAATAATCAGCGTCATCATCTATTTTTAAGGTCACTACCAAGGTAGACACCAAATTCTTGTATGAGACCCCCTTGTTTGTGGGACAAGGGACTTGCCTCCATGCAACGATTTGAATTCTAAAGTCTGTGGAAGTGTAGATACTCTATTACTCCTTAGATTTGAACTTGCGACCTCTTACGAGAAAGCACATGTTCTTAACCATTATATATATAATATATATATATATATATATATATATATATATATATTATATATATATATATAGATATCTATGAAAGAAAAATGCTCAATTTGAGGAGGATCTGTCATTCCTTCCATGCTTAACATGAAATTTACACATGATTTTTACATACACATATTAAGAAATAATGTGGATCTATCTCAACTTCAAATGTGAGAGGGATCAAGTCTCTCGAGGTGATATTTATTTAAATTGAAAATTCTTGAGGAATTGATTTCATCAACATAAATATGTTTTAACTCTAGATATATTATGCAAAGAGAGTGACCAAATCACTAGAGGTACAAAGTGTTCTTTAAATTTTTTCAATATCATTTTTTTTGTTCATCTCAGTAACTTCAATTTCCATAGTTTAAATAAATCTATATTAATAAACACAATACATTGAATTTTAATATGTGTAATCATATAATATGAAACCACGAAATCACCACCTAATCATTATGCATATTTATACTTGTTATTGCCTAATAGTTTTATTAAGTTTTTGCAATACTTAAAAGAAATATAAAAATCATTAAAAATGTATAATGAAAAAAATTAACACTCTAAAATTATAAATAAAATAATATATCTATAAAATTAGGACTTTATAAATTTATATAATAATACAAAAAAATGTAAAGACTAACAAAATTGGTATTTGTAAAGAAGGATAGTCCCTGCCTCTACCGCTAATTAAATGGTTAACACAATGCAAGTTTTTTATTTTTTTAATTATTCAAGAATGTTTTGTTTCCACAATCATTCCCACAATCTGTCATTATTCCTACCTCCACACACACCTCCTCCACACCTACGCACTCCGCACAATGAAAACCATTACCGCACAACTTCCTCCACACCTTCACAACTAAAATAAAGTAGAATCATGATAATCTGGGACCTTTTACAGAAGGCATTGATGGGTGGTTGCAAACTTGAACATTAGGCTTTTAGAACTATTGTAGTCATGTAGAGGTCGCTTTGTGTTTCTTTTGTTATTTATTTATTAATTTTCACACAACTACGCGAGGAGTGTGGGAGAAAAGGTATGCAAAGGGGTTTGTGTTCCTTGCTCCGCACACACTTTCTCCTACACTCTCTTTCTGCACACACAGATTCCTCACACACACTTTCTCCTGCACTCTCTTTCTTAACACACCCAAATAGAGCTTCTGCAAAGAATCAAAATGGAATCACAAATTAATGCTCTAGAGCGAAGTCATTAAAGATAATGAGATCCAAAGCCATCAACACATAAGAATTGTTTGTGAATTTTTTTTTCCAGATAAATTATAGGTTTAAATAGTTGTTTGTAACATGATGCTAACTCAATAATCGTTCAAACTGCTATTTTATAACATTTCTGCATATTTTTTTAAATTTACAGTTTAATGAAGCGGTCGATATGCTAACTTGAAGAAGTGTTGGATCCGTGTTTTGTCGTTATTCGAGAATGCTCTGTTTCTGCAATAGTTTCCATAATTTATCACTATTCACACCTCCACACACCTTCCATACATCTCTACCATGTAGATGACTTCTTCCACACAGGAACTACTCTGCACAATTTCTTTCCCACATTTGTTACCGGTATGCTCACACCAATCACATACATGAAATTATTTTAACTTTCAATGTAGTCATGCACTCATGTATTTTGATTACTAATTCATGAGGATAATTTATTAAATCATAATTGTACATGTTTGTTGCGATATCTTTTGTTATTTTGTTATTGTTTTTCACACAATTATGCAAGGAGTGTGGGAGAAAGGGTATGTGGAGGAGTTTGTGTTCCTTGCTACACAATGCATTCCCCACACATACTTTCTCCTGCACTCCCTTTTTCCACACACCAAAATAGCGCTTCCATTAAGAATCAAGATGCAATCCAAAATTAATGCTCTGGAGCAAAGTTGTTAGATTTCATGAGATGCAAAGCCATTAGCACATAAGCATTTTTTGTGAAGATTTTTTTCTTCATAATACAATAAAGGTTCAAAAAATTGGTTTTAGCACGTTGCTAATGAAATACTTGTTCAAACTACTCTTTTGTTACATTTTTGTGTAAGGATCTTTTTAATTTAGAGTTTCATTGGCAACTGGATGCTTGAATTGGTTGGGCCATAACCAATTTCACTCTGAGGTGCAGAGGAAGAATAATGAAAGGCTAAAGCTTCCCTCACATCTTCGCAATCCACACAATGAAATCTTTGTCATATGCTCTTTGTTTATTTTTAGTTTGTTATTCATTATTAGCTATAAATCTATCATAACAACTCTCCCTGACTAGAAAATATATTAAGTTTTTATATGTTTCATGTAGGTCATTTTCATAATGATGAATCAAATGTAGCAATTTTAGACTGGGAAGGATGGATAAAAAAGGGGGATCTATGTTACATTGATGCAGAGGGATTATTTTTCATTATGGAAAAAATAAAGGAGTTGATCAAATATAAATAATTTCATGTATAAAACATTTCAAGGACCATTTAAAGTTCAATTGAAATCCCAGAATAATAATCTTCAAGGATTATTTTTTTGGCAGGTTGGTCTAGCAAAGTTATAGGAGTTGTGCCTCTAAAACATAAATATTAGTGATGTTATTGTTATTTTGTGAGTACCATTTCCCATGTCTTGACATGATATACCTTCAAATTTATATAGATAGTTGGATTTACCACCTATTGGTCTAATATACTTTCAAGGGTCTACATGTAGCTAGATTCACCACTTATTGAGCTAATAAATATTTTTTAAGCTGTATGTAGAATTCAACATTTGGGCTTATAACACAAACTTTCTCTACATTATTAGTTGACATCTCTATTTGTTTTCACATTAAGCTAAATATTATTGCATAATGTTACTTATTTAAGCATGTAACTCTTTGTCTTTTGGGTTTGTATGGTACATACCTTGATGACGAAGTAGACCAAATACCAATGGAATTTATTTTGAGGAAGGATGACAACAATATCTTTGAAGATGATGTGCAAAATTTTGTTGCAAAATAGGTAAATGAAATATAAAGAGATTTTGTTTGTTAACTTGCATACTCTCAAGCTAAAACTATGGTTTCCTTTGCTGTAGATTAGTTAATTTCCAATCTTTGGTTTATTTTGTTGGAGATTTGTTAATTTCCAAGATAAAATATTTGTTGTGCTTAAGTGTAGATTTCACCATACAAACAAATACATCAAGTAACATTTGTCAATTCAATTCCTAAGTCCCCATCTCGAAAAATCTTAAGAAAGGATTTGGTTCATCAGGCTTTATCCACCTCCAAATTGTCACTCCCAAAGTCAAACCTTTAATATTTGTGAAGCAATCATCTACTAGTTTTTTAATTAAGCAACATATTTTAAAATTACATGTCTAGCTGGTATAATCTCATAATGCTGGTTATAAGTATTGATCAATTTTTGTTTTGTTTTGTATAACAGAGAGTATAATGTTGTAATTCACTTCTTCGATAGTTTAAGGTATAGATAGTGGAAGAAAACCAAAACATTTCATTATTGTTTCCCTTTGCTTTATGATACCTATTTTTGTCATTTGTATGTAGAACAACTAATCAAAAAATATATATAATATCTATTTACATCAAGTCTTGGATATGTTCACCATTAGGTCTAGAATCCTATTAGACAAATGGAAATTGCACCACTCATAGAGAGCATCTCTAGTTAATGTGGAAAACTTATAACATTTTGATTTTTCATCGGATTTTGATTACACTATTCTCCGTCTCCAATTTAAACTTAGATGTAAAATTTATGGAAGATCAATAAAATGACAATTTATTTGTTATGTTTTCTTTAATGGATAACAAATGCTATTAGAAGAATCTTTTAATTGGTGATCACATGAAGTGTTATGTGTTCTAAGATTTAAAGTTCAAATCCTCTAGTCTACCCATGGGCCACATGTTGGGTGTGGTATGGTTCACCTAGAGCTATAGTGGTAGTGGTCGAAACCAACCCTGCATCATAGAAGGTACTTTATGGTTGTTTTATGTACAAACCTATTTGCAAAAAAATCATTTATACAAAGAAACAAGGACATGCCCCCACGACCCTTGTTTTAAAATATTAAAATCATTTACAATTTTTTTTGTAGCCCAAAGGAACCCAATAGCTCGTCTAAAATGTAACTACTAGTAAACCTCTTGGGGTCTATGACCTTTCCTCCTCCCCATAAACTGGGTCGCAAACAGGGGGATTTGAACCTTGGATCTCTTAGTTTTCACAGATTTCACATTACTTCGATCACCCATTAAGATGCCCCCAAGAGAATTTACAAATAGTTTAATTTTATATATTGTTTATTAATTATTTATA
>APFE031757878.1:78290-101705 GCA_000404065.3 Pinus taeda
TTTGGGCAAAGACTAAACTATTTATATTAAAGAAACTGAAAAAATATTTACAAGAGGATTTAACCTCTGAGAGTGAGTGAGCAACTCTCTTTCAAAACTGTTCACAAAAAAGCCTGTTCCGCTGATTATAAGGAACATGAGACAAAATGCTATCAACAGCAATACACTTCAAAGCAGAGGATAAAGTTATTACAGGCTTGGAATTCTACAAAAATGCAAGACATGGTCAAAAGTACAGAGCTTATATGCTTGCTCTTCTGGAAATGTCGCCAGCCTCGGTACGCTGCGCCGTGGTCGCCGAACAGATGTAGCCGATCCCAAAATACCAAATTCAAAACACACATAAACAGAAAAGAACATATATATTACCCCTAGACCAGGAGCCGAAGACCTTACCCGCAGAACGACGATGACTACTTGAGATTTTTTGAGCATTTCTCAGCTTCCTTGTCCGGATCTCGTTCCCAGGTAACCTCCATCCCTGCCGAGATATCTTTAGGTGTTAGGATTCCTGGCGGCAGTTTGAGGTAAAGGATATTAGCAAAGGAGTTATCAGGCTCCTTGTCCAAGGCTTGCTTCTGGGGAGAAGCCTTCTTGGTGACGCCCATTGCTTGTGGAACCTCAGTAGTTTGCTGAGCAATGTTCATGGTGTCCTTGTCTTTCATGCTTCCAATCTCCTTTAGCACCTCTACCTGCTCCTCAGAGTGTGCAAAAGTGTTGTCTTCTTCAAGCCTGCTCTGAGATGAAGGAATGTAAGAGCTATCTTCCATTCCCCTCCTTTTTGAAGAGTTGTCCGAGGTAGAAGGCGTCTGTTCCTCGGTTTCCTCCTTCCAGCTTCCCTCCTCCTCTTCTTCTTCAGAGAAAATAACTGTAACAAGCGCTGAGACGATGGGTTTGTTGGTCCTACGTCTGAATTTGAATTTCGCCGACTACACAGTGTTGCTGATGGCGTATCCTGAGTCTTTCGACCCAATTGAAGGGGGCGAAGCACAAGCAAGTGGAGAAATGCGTCGTGGGCTTTGAGTGCCCCTGCCTCCAGAGCTTCCCCTCTGCCCATAGTTGCGACCACGGCGAGGAGTAGCGCGCAGACGAGGAGCCATGGGATGCGAAGGGTGCTCTGTCGCCACCTGAAGATTAAACAAAGCCGCAATTGATTCTCTGTCCACCTCTGAAATGAGAATTTTGAAATCGTTTGCCGGAGAGGTCCCGCTTCCACGTTGCAGCACCACAACAGGACGAGACCTTTGTTTATTCCTTACCGCAACCTCCCGAAAATGCCATGAACCAGACTCCGACCCTGTACCGAGATAAACCTTGAGGGAAGGCTTGCTGCCACCTATGCCTCCCTCCTTCCTTGCCTGTCCGTTACCTCCTTCCGCCTCAGAGCCCCAATTCCCCTCCTGCGCACACAAACAGGTCGTATCGAAAGTTCTGGCAGCCATTCTGTAAATTCCCTCGGAGTTTCCTTGGGACAGAAGCCGAATTGAATAGCATTGAATGCTATTCAATACCCCCCTTTGGAACACCATATCAAACCGCCTGTGCATCGGCCCGCTGTCCTCTACGCGTGGCTGGCACATGGCTCCCTTTAATGCATGTTGACACCCGCATCCGAGTTTAAATAAATCTATATTAATAAACACAATACATTGAATTTTAATATGTGTAATCATATAATATGAAACCACCAAATTACCACCTAAATCATTATGCACATTTATACCTGTTATTACCTAATAGTTTTATTAAGTTTTTGCAATACTTAAGAAATATAAAAATCATTAAAAATGTATAATGAAAAAAAATTAACACTATAGAATTACAAATAAAATAATATATCTATAAAATTAGGACTTCATAAATTTATGTAATAATACAAAAAAATGTAAAGACTAACAAAATTGGTAGCTGTAAAGAAGGATAGTCCCTACCTCTACTGCTAATTAAATGGTTAACACAATGCCAGTTTTTTATTTTTTTATTATTCAAGAATGTTTTGTTTCTGCAATCATTACCACAATCTGTTATTATTCCTACCTCCACACACACTTCCTCCATAGCTATGCACTCCACACAATGAAAACCATCGCCGCACAACTTCCTCCACACCTTCGCAACTAAAAAAAGCAGAATCACGATAATCTAGGACCTTTTATGGAAGACACTGATGGGTGGTTGCAAAATTGAACATTAGGCTTTTAGAATTGTTGTAGTCATGTAGAGTTCGCTTTGTGTTTCTTTTGTTATTTATTTATTAATTTTCACACAATTATGCAAGGAGTGTGGGAGAAAGGCTATGTGGAGGGGTTTGTGTTCCTTGCTCCGCACACAATTTCTCCTACATTCTCTTTCTGTGCACACACATTCCTCGCACACACTTTCTCCTACACTCTCTTTCTCCACACACCAAAATAGAGCTTCCACAGAATCAAAATGTAATCCCAAATTAATGCTCCAGAGTGAAGTCATCAAAGATAATGAGATCCAAAGCCATCAACGCATAAGAATTGTTTGTGAAGTTTTTTTCCCAAATAAATCATAGGTTTAAACAATTTTTTTTAACATGATGCTAACTCAATAATTGTTCAAACTAATATTTTATAACATTTCTACGTTGTTTTTTTTGTTTTCGTTAGTTTTAATGAAGCTATCGATATGCTAACGCGATTAAAGCAGTGTTCGGTCTGTGTTTTGTAGTTATTCGAGAGTGCTCTATTTCTACAATAGTTTCCACAATTTATCATTATTCACACCTCTACACACCTTCCATACTTCTCTACCATGTAGATGACTTCTTCCACACAAGAACTACTCTGCACAATTTCTCTCCCACATTCGTTATCAGTATGATCACACCAATCAAAGACATGAAAAATTTCAACTTTCAATGTAGTCATGCACTCATGTATTTTGATTACTAATTAATGTGGATATTTATTAAATCATAATTGTACACGTTTGTTGCAATACCGTTTGTTATTTATTTATTGTTTTTCACACAGTGATGCAAGGAGTATGGGAGAAAGGGTATGTGGAGGAGTTTGTGTTCCTTGTTGCAAAATGTGTTCCCCACACATACTTTCTCCTACACTCCCTTTCTCCACACACCAAAATAGAGCTTCCATGAGGAATCAAAATGCAATCCTGAATTAATGCTTGAGAGCAAAGTCGTTAAATTTCGTGAGATGCAAAGCCATTAGCGCATAAGCATTGTTTGTGAAGAATTTTTTTTTCCAAATACAATAAAGGCTCAAACAATTGGTTTTAACATGTTGCTAATTGTTCAAACTACTCTTTTATTACATTTTCATGTAAGGATATTTTTAATTTAGAGTTTCATTGGCAATTGGATGTAGGAATTGGTTGGGCCATAACCAATTTCACTCTGAGGTGCAGTAGAATCTTTCATTCTGTGGAGTGCATACATGCCAGAATGCAAAGGTGCAGAGGAAGAATAATGAAAGGCTAAAGCTTCCCTCACATCTCTGCAATCCACATAATGGAATCTTTGTCATATGCTCTTCTTTCATTTTTAGTTTGTTATTCATTATTAGCTATAACTCTGTCATAACAACTCTCTCTGACGGTGTTTGTCCACCATATTTTTATTCCATCAAGTAACACTTTAATTGATCTAATATTATTGACTCTTCTGTCAATGAACTCAATTGTGTCATCAACTCTATGCAATTATCACTCTTGTTGATATATCATTGGGTTACAGATGGTGTGGTTATCCATTTCTTTTCGAGAAAATTTATCATGGATTGGTAACTTGTTATTCTTATCAACCATCAATATTTTGGTGAGGAATTGAGATTTAATTCTCATTTTTGTGATTGTGATGTGTATTCTTCAAACTTTAATCAAGTAGTTTCTCACACATGTAATGGTGATCATTTGTTTGGTTATATGTTTCAATGGTCGTTTTTGATACATCTAAATTAACGTATTTTTGGTATTATTGTTAAACTATCATCATAAATTTCATTGACTATCTGATAGTAGATTTTGAAAATAATTATTATTAAGGTTTTAAAATAATTTTCTTTTAAAAATGGGTTCAAACTAACAAGATATTGACTTAGAAAGCATGAACCGACACCTCAAGGTGGATATAAAGCACAAAGGCATTATTTTCATAAATTTTATTTATAGAAATTTGAGTTTACATTAATTATAGATTTGAATATTTAATAAATATGAAATTACTAAGTTTATGATAATTATAAATTTGGATATTTAATATAGTTGGGATTTGATTAATTGAATAAGAAGTTACATTTTGCTTGTTTCAAAATTTGAACAATTTTGAATTTATGCTCATCCATAAATACAATTTGATGCTATAAAAATCATGTATATATTTGTTCATACATTTTGTAGAGTGTGGAGGTGTGGAGGAACAAAGCTTCATCCACATCTTCTCACAATGTATCAACATTCTAGAGATAAACAATAAAAATTAGATTTTTGTGAGCATCGTTTTCTTTAAGTGTATCAGCCCCCCAACCCCCAATATATATGAAATTAGTAAAGTTTATGTTAATTATAAATTTGGATAATTAATATAGTTGGAATTTGATTAACTGAATAAGAAGTTACATTTTTCTTGTCTAGGAATTTGAACAATCTTGGATATATGTTCATCCATAAATATAGTTGGATGTTATAACAATCATGTGTACAGTTGTTGATACATTGTGCAAAGTGCAGAGGTGTGGAGGAATAAATCTTCCTCCATACCTCTGCACTTCGCATAATGCACATTTATCAAATTCATACAATTGAAGCACGCACCATGACACACAAAGCATGAGCATACACTTCAAGGTGGATATAAAGTACAAAGACATTGTTTAATAAATTTGATTTGCAAAAATTTGAGTTTATGTTAATTATAGATTTGGATATTTAATACATATGAAATTAGTAAGTTTATGTTAATTATAAATTTGGATATTTAATATAATTGGAATTCGATAGATGCATTGTTTTAATAAATTTGATTTATAGAACTTGAGTTTATGTTAATTATTGATTTGGATATTTAATATATATGAAACTAGTAAGTTTATATTAATTATAAATTTATATATTTAATAAAGTTGGAATTTGAATAATTGAATAAGAAGTTATATTTTGTTTGTCTCTGAACTTGAACAATTTTCAATTTATGTTCATCCCTTAATATAGTTGGATGCTATAGAAATCATGTGTATAGTTATTGAAACATTGTGCGAGTGTCGAGTGCGGAGGAAGGCATTATGGAGATTAACAATAAAATAAAAATTTATGTGAGCAATGTTTTCTTTAAGTGTATCATCCTCCCAAATATATAATTATAAGTTTAGATATTTAATATAGTTGGAATTTGATTATTTGAATAAGAAGTTACATTTTGCTTGTCTTGGAAATTGAACATTTTTTTTTAATTATATTCATCCATAAATATAGTTGGACACTATAGAAATCATGTGAATAGTTGTTGATATATTGTGTAGAGTGTTGAGTGTTAATACATTGTGCAGAGTGTCCTCAACACTCGACACTTTCGACACTCTGCACAATGTATCAATAACTATGCACATGAGTACTATAGTGTCCAACTATATTTATGGATGAATAGAAATCATGAAATGCACATTTATCAAATTCATACAATTAAATAATGCACCATGACACACAAATCATGAACCAACACCTCAAGGTGGATATAAATCACATATGCATTGTTTCAATAAATTTGATTTTCAGAACTTTGAGTTTTGATCAATTATAGCTTTGGATATTTAATATATATGAAAATAGTAGGTTCATATTATTTATAAATTTGGATATTTAATATTTATGAAATTAGTAAGTTTATGTTAATTATAAATTTAAATATTTAATATAGTTGGAATTTGATTTTTTTCTAATAGAAAAATCATAATCTTTCATTATGTGGAAAAATTACATGTAGTAGATGCGCAAGGCATATGCAAGTCTGTTGATCCGAATTGGATCCTAAAAACTCTCTAAGTTTTCATGACTATTTCAAATTATGTTAAAAGATTCAAGTCTTAGGAAAGATCGAAGCTATCAGAAGGAATCCTCATAACAATTGCAGTTGTGGCCAGAGCAGAGCAACGAGGACCCTCGGTCAAGTGCGCAGACCGTTGGCCCATGGTAATGTGCAAAGGCACAAAACTGGAAAAACCGGAGGCTAATTTGGGAAACAGAGGTGGATTCTGATATGCGATTAGCACTAAGCACTTATCGTGTATCGCAGGGCATCCCCCTCAGTGAAGGAAAGCTCCAAAATGCTTGGACCTGAAAATGCTATAAAACTCAGAAAAGTAATTGTTTCAGTTTCGTAGCATGGATTCCCCAAAACCAGGAGAATATCAAAAGGCTTAGAGGTGGTAAGCAGTTTTGATTGTGTCCCGCCCGATGCCACACATCGAGTGACATGCATTTGGCAGAACAGAGAGAAAACCGCCCACATCAGACGGGTAAACGTCATGCGACTTGTCCGCTCGATATGAAGGATGACCGTAGGATCTGGGGGGTCTAGATCAACGGCAAAGATACATCCCGATGACTGACTGGATTTGATAGGTCAAAAAGCAAGATGAGAGGGGATTTAACGTCTGATGTGGATGATGAGTTGGCAAACGATTCGGGTTCACAGGCGATCTTGAAGCAAACAAATTTAATGGCCATTTGAGTATGATTCAAGGAATCTGACACCTAGTTGGTTAGCAAAATAGGTGGCCACCACCCTGCGAGGCATTACCTAGTGATGATGACACAGAGCAGAGGAATTTGAATGGACAGAGGAAAGGAAACCAGAAGGCTGGGAAGCGGAAACGAGCAATCAAAGAGAAAACTGGCTTTAAATCCATGAACTGACAGAAGTAAAGAACATGCACATACAGAGATGCAAGAAGGTAATAGCAGAGAACAGAGAGTAGAAGCCAAACTGACCTGAAGGCAACATCAAGCCAGACAGAGCCAGAGAGAATTAGAGAGTCTATGTACTCCATTGAAGGCTTAAGAGGCTCAAGCAAGCTCCTCAGTATAGGCTTATTATACTACTGTGACCCTCAGAGGTCGAGTTTTAGTAAGGAGAGTCTATGCACTCCATTCCTACTGACCTCATTCTGTTTAGTGAGTCTTGAATTGAGCTCATTGTTGTAAAAACTCTGCTTGAAAACATAATAGAGAGGCTACCACTGAAAGGCTGGACTAGGAGACATAGCCCACAAGCATTGGGTGAACTCCTTATTAAACTTGTTTTGTTTACATGTTTGCTTGTTATGTTTTCTCTTATTGCCTCAATGTCTATGTATTCTAGCAATCTTATCGATCCGTTGCATAAGTAACATAGGCACATCCATGCACATGAGTCTGTAATACCTTTCATTCTTTATCCTAGATAAATTCCAAATCAAGTGGTATCAGAGCTTAGAGTTATTAAGGTTAGACAAGCATGTGTTGGATTTTGTTGTTGAATGCTAACTAGATCAAAGATTAAATTAGGAGAAGGAGAATTGGTTGAAACTAACTCAGAAATTGGAAGAGTCTATTCTAAGAGGAAAATGTCAAAAGAAAATCCCTTGGAATCAAACCCCTAATTCATGGATAGTTTTATGACCCTGAAATCCATGGTGGATGAAATGTATAGGGACTATGAGAAACATAGAGATGAAGATGCATCAAGCTCCAAATAAGACAAAGGAGTAGAAGAATATCTCCTCCATGACCACTCCAAAGGCAAAGGGAAAAAATAAAAATTCCTCATGCCTCCTAATAGCCCTAAACATAAAAAGAAGACATCTTTTATTAAATTAGATGTTAAATTTGACTTACAATATATGATGGAGAGTTGAATGCAGAGAAGTTGGATAATTAGATCAGACAGATTGATGTTTATTTTAGAGTACAGAGCATTGACTCAGTCAAGAGTAAGATTCAGTTGGCTAGCCTACTCCTTGGAGGCACTGCCTTGGTATGGTGGGAAGGTAGGACACAATCTGACATGAAGAAACATGGTAAGATTCTTTCTGTCTGGAGTGAATTTGTTTCCACAATTAAAAACTAATTTTATCCACTAGCCTACATGCAGCAAGCCATGATGAGCTGGCGAACTCTTCGCAACTAAAAGGGAAAAGTGTACAAGGTTACACTCAAGAATTTAGGAAAAGAGCTTTGATTCTAGGAATTTCTTTAGACTCACCTGAGACTCTATATAAGTACATAGGTGGTCTACGCAGCTACATGAGGCACACTATCCTCATGTTTAATCCCACTAGCATAGATGAGGTATCCATTCATGCTACGCATCTAGAAGCTAGAGGTAAGAATGGGAAGCCATTGGGGGATCATCCCAACCCACTGCAAGCAAAAATAAGGAGAAAATAAAACATAAATGTAAAGAGAGGAAGACAAACACTGTACAGAAAAGAAAGTCCTCATGCACTCACTGTAAGAAGGATGGGCATGATGATGAACATTGTTGGATTCTGCATCCAGATCTGAAACCTAAGAAGTTTGAGGGCAAGAAGAAGAAGATTGTTGTAGCTATTAAAAAAGATTTGGGGTCAGACTCGGGAGATGAAGCAACAATCGCAGCCACAGGTATAAAAGGTAAAAGTTCTGAAGCATCTACTAGTAATTCTGCACAATCTACTGATAATGAAGAAAATGAGAGAAAAAGGCATGAGCTTTTTCATATTCGAGTTATTTCCAAGCATCAAAAGATTGATACTTTGTTTGATAGTGGCTCAAAAGTAAATTTAATTTCTGAAGCAATTGTAAAGAAGTTGGGATTACTAACCACACCTCACAAGAAAACATATCCATTAGGTTGGCTATGTAATAAAGCAAAGCTACAAGTGACAAGACAATGTAAACTTAAGTTTTCTTTTGGGTCAACATTTGTAGATGAGGTTAAGTTAGATATAGTTCCTTTGGATATATGTGGAATTGTTTTAGGAAGTCCTTACTTGTATGATAGAAAATCTATTTTCTATCGAGCTGAGAACAAGTATTTACTCGTTAAAGATGGAATCAAATATATTGTAAGAGCTCATAAGCTCAAGAATAATTATACTCTCATAAACTCAAGGAATATGAAACGAATTGTAAATTCATGCAAACAATTTTTACTGATGGTTGTAAAGGAAAAGAAACTTGATAAAACCAATGTATTTTAGGGCTATGATGCTAAACAACAAGTTGATTTAGAAAAATTTGTTGCAGAATATGATGTATTGTTCCAAGAACCTAAAGGTTTGCAACCCAAAAGGAAATAGTGCATGATATTAATTTGCAGCAAGATGCTCCATTGCCTAACATCGGAATGTACAAGTTGTCTGCTTTAGAGAATGCAGAAATCAAGAGGCAAGTACAGGAGCTGCTCAAGAAGGGCTTCATTAGACCTAGCACATCACCATGTGGGTCTCCAATCATTTTGGTGAAAAAGAAAGATGGCTCGTGGAGAATGTGCATTGATTACAGAGCATTGAATAAGATAATGATAAAAAATTGTTATCCCCTTCTTCGCATAGATGATCTATTAGATCAGTTAAAAGAAGTTGTTTATTTTTCCAAGTTAGACTTGCATAGTGGCTATCATTAGGTCAAAGTTGTAGAACAAGATGCATGGAAGACTGCTGTCAAAACAAATCAGGGATTTTATGAGTGGCTGGTTATGCCTTTTGGCTTAACTAATGCTTACTTTCATGAGAGTAATGAATGATGTACTCAGACATTTTCTTGATAATTTTTTTATTGTATATCTGGATGACATTCTTATATTTAGCAAAACATGGGAAGAACGTTTAAAGCATGTTAAGTAGACATTATATTTTTTGAAAAGAGAAAAAATTTATGTTAAACTCTCAAAATGTGAATTTGGAAAAACATCCTTGAATTATTTGGGACATATAGTAGGGGGTGGTGAATTGAAGATAGATCCCTCTAAGGTTGCAGTCATTATAAACTGACCTAAACCCAAATCTACTATAGAAGTTAGAAGCTTCTTAGGAGCAACACAATATTGGAGAAATTTTATTTCTAAATTTTCCTTAATTGCAACTCCCTTACATGCTTTAATAGGATTGAATAAGATGTTTCAGTGGGGAGGCAAAAAACAGAAAGCCTTTGACACCTTGAAAGAAAAGATTATTACAACACCAATACTAGCACTGTGCAATCTTCAAAGACCATTTGAGATTGAAATAGATGCCAGTGACTATGCCATGGGAGAAGTGTTGATGCAGCACGGTAAACCCATATGTTATCATTATGAGACATATAATTCTACAGTAGTTAACTATCCTACATATGATAAAGAATTGTATGCATTAGTACAGAGTGTGAAAAACTAGAAACATTACTTAATGGGCAAAGAGACAGTTATACATACTGATCATCAACCACTTCAATATCTACACTCCCAAACTAAGTTGCATCAATCAAGACACTATAGATGGATGGGTTTTCTACAACAGTTTCATTTAGTCATCAGATATAAAAAGGGCATACACAATAAAGTTGCAGATATGTTATCTAGACCAATTATAAGTGCATTTACTATACTTAAGCATAATTCAGTATTGCATGAAAGCTACATTGAACAATATGCTCAAGATATAGATTTTAAAGATGTATATTCAACTTTGAGTCAAGGAAAATGAGTAGAAGAATTGGATTATCATATTAAGGACCAACTCTTGTATCATTGTGGAAAACTATGCATTCCACAAACTGAAAGAGTAAAGATAATTTGAGAAGCACACACTTCTCTAATATTAGGTCACTTTGGTGTAAGTAAAACGGTTGCACAGCTGCAAAGATTTTGTTATTGGCCGAAAATGAATGAGACAGTTTCCAGATATGTAAGAGGGTGTACCATGTGTGCTAAAAGCAAGCCTAGCAATAGAAAACTAGGCTTGTACACTCCACTACCAGTTCCTTCTCGTCCTTGGGAAAGTGTTTCCATGGACTTTGTTAGAGGACTGCCTAAGTCTAGGAAAGGTCATGACTACTTATATGTTGTTATGGATAGGTTCAGCAAAATGTGTATTTTAATACCTTGTAACAAACAGATTACAGCTAAACAAACTGCAAAGTTGTTCTTTCAGCATGTATGGGTTCATTTTGGATTACCCACTTCCATAATATCTGATCGAGATACCCGATTTGTTGGGAAATTTTAGTCAAGTTTGTGGGAATTAATGGACACCAAGCTGAAGAAAAGCACAACTTTCATCTAAAAATTGATGGTCAAATAGAAGTGGTCAACAGGACAGTGATCCAGCTGCTCAAAGGCTATTGCAGCAAGCATCCCAAACTTTGGGATGAACATTTATGTCATGTGCAGCATGCTTACAACCGAGCTAAACATTCTTCTACACAGAGATCTCCTTTTGAGACCTATTTTGGTTTCACACCAAGGTCTCCCTTGGATTTTGTCTTTGGTAAAGACATAGCAGTTGATGGACACAGTGATGTGGACAAAGAAACCAAGTTCATTGAAAAAATCTAAGAGATTCACCAGGCAGTATAGGAACAACTGGAAAAGAGCCAAGCCAAGTACAAGGCGAGGCATGACAAGCATCAGATGGAGCATAGTTTCCAAGTTGGTGACCAAGTTTGGCTATATATTAGCAAAGATAGAATGCAAGGTGAAGGTAAGAAGCTGAAGCCAATAAGGTATGGACCTTTCAAGATACTTGAGAAAGTTGGTGAGAATTCTTTTCGCCTTGATCTACCAGCTTACATGCACATCTACTCATTTGTTAATGTAGACAACTTGAGACTATTTGAACCTTCATTAATTGAAGATCTTGAAGAGCAGAGTTAATTGCCTTCTATTAATGATCTGTTACCTGAATATCTTAATGAGTTGCAGGAAGATACAATTCTAGATAGGAAGGTAAGAACTACACACAGAGGGGATGTTGAGTACCTTAGGATCAGACTCAAAGGTTCAAAGCCAAGCAGTGCGAAATCAATAGAGATTGAGCAAGCGAGGAAGCAATACCCTCACTTGATTGATGCTTGAAAGAAAACCAACTTTTGGTGGTCCAAAAGCCTTTTGAGTGGGAAGGCCGTAATCCGAATTGGATCCTAAAAAATCTCTAAGTTTTCATCACTGTTTCAAATTATGCTAAAAGATTCAAGTACAAGAAAAGATTGAAGCTATCAGAAGGAATCCTCATAACAATTGCAGTTATGGCTAGAGTGGAGCAACAAGGACCCTCGATCGAGCGCGCAGACCGCTGGCCCATGTTAAAGCGCAAAGGCACAAAACTGGCAAAACCGGAGGCTAATTCAGGAAACAGAGGTGGATTCTGATACGCAATTAGTGCTAAGTGCTAATCGTGTATTGCAGGGCGTCCCCCTTAGTGAAGGAAAGCCCCAAAATGCTCGGACCTGAAAACGCTATAAAACTTGAAAAAGTAACTGTTTCGGTTCTGTAGTACGGATTCCCCAAAATCGATAGAATATCGGAAGGCTTTGAGGTGATAAGTAGTTTTGACTTAGTCCCGTCCGATGCCACACATCGAGCGACACGTGTCCAGCAGAAGAGAGAGAAAACTGCCTGCATCGGACGGGTAAACATCGTGCAACTTGTCCACCTGATATGAAGGATGGCCATAGGATCTGGGGGGTCTAGATCAACATCAGAGATACGTACCAATGATTGACTAGATTTGATAGGTCAAAAAGCAAGATGATAGGGGATCTGAGGTCTGACATGGATGATGAGTTGGCAAATGATTCGTGTTCACGAGCAATCTTGGAGCAAACAGATTTAACGGCCATTCGAGTATGATTCAGGGAATCTGACGCCTAGTTGGTTAGCAAAATAGGTGGCCACATCCCTATGAGGCATTACCCAGTGATGATGAAGTAGCGCATAGGAATTCAAATGAATAGAGGAAAGGAAACCAGAAGGTCGAGAAGTGGAAACAAGCAGTCAAAGAGCAGACTAGCTTTAAAGCCATGAACTGATAGAAGTAGAAAACGGGCACATACAGAGATGCAAGAAGATAATAGCAGAGAAAAAAGAGTAGAAGCCAAGCTGACCTGAAGGCAACATCGAGCCAGACAGAGCTAGAGAGAGTCAGAGAGTCTATGTACTCCATTGAAGGCTTGAGAGGTTCAAGCAAGCTCCTCGGTATAGGCCTGTCATACTGTTGTGACCCTCAGAGGTTGAGTTTCAGTAAGGAGAGTCTATGCGCTCCATTCCTACTGACCTCATTTTCTTTAGTGAGTCTCGAATCGAGCTCACTTTTGTAAAAACTCTGCTTGAAAACATAATAGAGAGGCCACCATTGAAAGGTTGGACTAAGAGATGTAGCATTGGAGCATTGGGTGAACTCCTTATTAAACCTGTTTTGTTTACATGTTTGACTGTTATGTTTTCTCTGATTGCCTCAATGTCTATGTATTCTAGCAATCTTATCGATCCATTACATAAGTAACATAGGAACATCCATGCACATGAGTCTGTAATACCTTTCATTCTTTATCCTAGATAAATTCTAGATTAATCGTTGACCCATGACCATTTCAAAGTATCAAAAAATATAGATGGCCAAGCCATTTCCTGTAGGATTGTTCAGTGATATAAAAACCTATACATGTTCCTCGTTGAGGTATTCAGTCTGTTTGTCTATATATCATGAAAAAAATATATACTTGGTTTTTTGAGAAGATAAATTAAGATAAAGCGGGAAAATGTATATATTTAGGGCCTTCCCACCATATGGAACTCCTTATCTATATATGGCATGTGGTGATATTGATAGAAATCTACTCCCATCTATTCCAGGATCATGCACAAGCCTCGGGGTAGTAGTGTGCCCTCCTTGGAAAGCCTGTCAGCATCTTCATTACATTCCTTGTATATATGATGACAAGAGATTATGTTAAAACTGATTTGAAAATGTTGACTTGATCCAAAATATTTCGAAGTGAAATAGCATGACATTGATTTTTATTATTGAACCAGTTGATAATGATTTTTGAATCCCCATAGATCTGAATGGTAGATCAATCATGAGCTAGTTCAAAGTGGAGCAGATGTCTGATGGTAACTTTCTCGGCATAATTGTTTGTTCCCTCCCCCAATCCTAATTGGACCTTATATAAGCGTTGATTAGAGATATATAAAATGAAACCCCCTCCACATCCATGAGGTTGGGTTGCTGAATCGAAAAATTCCCATAGCGTAGATTTGTCAATCTGTCGGGGGGCAGTAGTTCTACGAATGTGGGAGTTTTCAACTTCAAGGATGTCATGATAAGCTACCATGGCCTTTGCAATGATAAAAGGCCATCGGGCAGTTGCATCATTGAAAATTATGTGATTCTGGGTGAGCCATATAGTCAAACAGAGGATGAGAGGAAGGAATTGTTTCTTTGAGCCTTGGTGGGTTGTGTTCCAATTGTTCCAGGCTTGTAGAATAGAGGTTCCCTGCCATGTGTTTTGAATAGATAGCTGCTGAGTTGTAGTTTTCCAAAACTGGGCGACTGTTAGATAGATAAAAAACAGATGCTCGTTAGTTTCAAAGTCTTGTTTGCATAATACACACCAGATTGGGCCATGTATGGATCTATGCAATAGGGCTTCACTTGTTGGGGTTTTTTTGCTTAAGAAACTCCACATGAATAAACGTGCCCATGGAGGAGTTTTCAATTTCCAAATTTATTGCCACTATTCTTTTGAATGTTCAAGTTTGCGATCCGAGAGAAGGTGGGTGTAGCCTAGCTTTGGAGTGTATTTTCCATGCTCAACTAGCATCCATACTAGTTCATCGGGATTGTCATTTATACGCACATGAGCTTTAGTCAATTCTATTAGATATGTTTCCTAGGACTGTTGCCACTGTATAGGAATGCACACTTCAGGGGCTATCCTCCATTTCTAGCTGAAGACAATGTCACGTTCATGATCAATAATATGTGCAATCACTGTGGTATCTCTATGATGAAGATATTGTATCACATCAGGTGGAAACTGATACCTATTTCCCCTCCCCATCCATGGGTCAATACCAATGTGTATTGAGTTAACATTTTTTATGCACCATGCCAGTCCAGATCTGATGAAAGACATAGATTGTAGGATTTATTTCCTGACTATAGAGATGCCCAAACGAGGCCAATCTAGTAGGTGAGCCCAGTCCAATATTTGTTGCAGCCAAATGTATTTATGGTATGACATAGTGGTCCATAGATGCTGTGAAGTGAGGAGGGTCCATCTCATCTTGGTTACAAGGGCTTGTGCAAAAACAGATAGGTCTTTTAGCCCCCACCACCCCCCCACCCCCATTTATTTGGCAGAGAAATTTTCTTCCAGCTCACCCAAGAAAACGTTTTTCCTTCCTTTTTCCATTCCACTGATATCTACATCATATCTGTTTAATGTGACTAAGAATTCTCGAGGAAAGGTGAGTGACATCCAATATACAAGTGTGGCTTCCAGTATAGATTTTATAAGGACTAGGCACCCTCCTCTTGACAGGAACCTATGATTCCAAATTTTCAGTCCCTTCTCAATTTTAATCACTAACCAGATCTAGTCATCAATCCAATAGCTGTGGGGTCTGATCTAGAACCCTAAGTATTTCAGGCCATCCGAGAGATTATGCACTTGATAATGGAAGAATTAGAGAGTTGTTCTGTCCTCCTGAGGGGAGGTGTGAGGCAAAGTGATACTAGATTTGGACTGATTTGCGACCATATGAGTGGCTTTTTCAAAGAGTGCAAGGATGTCATGGAAGATCATAACATCATCAATGAAAAGGAGGTGGGTGAGGTGGCAAAGTTCATTCATTTTTAGTCCTTTGAGTCTTCCTTCCCTTTTTGCGGTGCTAATGAGCCTATTGAGTCCCTCCATCACTACAAGGAATAGAATGGGAGAAAAAGGGCATCCTTGCCGGAGTCTTGGTTCGACATGGAAGAAGTGGGATGCAAATCCATTTATGAGTACACTGAAGGATATCGAGTTTATGCAACACATGATCCATTCTGTGAAAGTGAATGGAAATCCTAGATGGATCAAGATCATCTTAATGAAAAACCAGCTGACACGATCAAAAGCCTTTGCGAGGTCAATCTTGAGGATAATTCTTTTCATATTTCTTGTTTTGATAGAGTGAATGGCTTCCTAGGCAATACCTATAGCCTCATGGATTTGTCGATTTCGAAGAAAGGCAAATTTATCTAGAGAGTTGTGATGGGAGAGTATAGGACAAGTCAATTAGCTATGATCTTTGTGATGATTTTGTAAAGGGTTTTGCAGAGAGAGATTGATCAGAAATCATTGAAGGATGTAGGGGAGTTAGATTTTGGTATAAGATCAATGAGGGTAGCATTGACAGTGTCATACATCATTTAGGAGCTCATGTACTCTTCAACTACACTGAGAAGGTCATTCCGAATGAGGTCAAAAAAGGCTAAGTAGAATTCAATGGACCATCCATTTGGGCTAGGACTTGTATCTTTGTTGAACCATTTTAATGTCCCTTCAAGTTCATCTTTGGTAATGGGTGTAGTTAGCTTAGCTTCTGCATCTAGATCTACAAAGCTTGGGAATTTCCCGGCTACTTGAATGATATCTGCAAGGTTTGAGGCTGGGGGCTCCTTATATAGGTGTTTGAAGTGTGAAATACCTAGCTGAGATAGTTGATTAAAATTTTAGCAATACCTCCATCTTGTGAGGGAATTTTCTAGATGGTGTTTGAGGCTTTTCTCCCCTTAATTTTTTTTTTGAAAGTAACTTGTGTTCTCATCCCTTGCTTTGAACCAAAGCACTCTACTCTTAACTCACCAGGTTTCCTCTATTTCTTTCAAAATTCTGGCCCTTTGATTGTCTAATTTAATCAATTGTGACTTGGCTTGTGTGTTTAAGAAACCCCTGCTTTGGTCATCCCTTTGGGCTTTTTCCTTTGCCCATTTGATAGCTAGTTTCTTGAGATGCAGAAGGTTATGAAAAAACCCTTCAGCCCAGATGAGACCTTGAGTGGGAGGGTTTTGTAGCCAGAAATCTGAGACCAATTTGGAGTAGGAGGAGTCCTGAAGTTAAGATGAATTGAATTTGAAAGGGGATTTGGGCTTAATAGGAGGGCTAGAGATTTCTAGGTAGATAGACGAGTGATCAGAGATACCTTCGGATCTGACCCACTGCCTATAATGGAATAATATCTGTAACATCATGGTTTTGAGGATGAAATGATCTAGTCTTCTAGCTAGTTGCGCCTCACCAACTCTTATGTTCCTCCATATGGGTATGGGTCAATTCATGGGGATATCCGAGAGATGTGCTTGATCAAACAGGTTTTCCATGGTATCAGAGAGCAGGTCAATCTATGTTGATGAACCCCAGGACTCACTAAATCGAATAGAAAATATTAGATCACCACCCATAATGAGATTGTCAGATGAGGTAATAGAGAGGTTCAAGAGTTGATCCCAGAAAGCCTCCTACCCTAACAAGGACCATAAACATTCATGACAGGAGATCCATTCCCAACTCAGCAAGAAAGATGTTGATATCAATGAAACCCTTTCCTCTCGAGGCCGAATTTAGGTTTATGGATCATGGATTGTACCCGAGAGCCAATCCACCAAAATGCCCGATTGCATCTAGCACAAGAAATTCCCATCCAGGGTTCAGATTCCTCATAATATAGATAATGTGTTGAGATTTATTGAGGGTTTCCTGAAGGAAAATAATGTCTACAGGCTCGAAATGAAATAGCCTGTGGAGGGATAGCTTTTTGGGTGATCTAGCCATACCCCTGTAGTTAAATGATAGGCACTTCATGGGGGTAACATGTCAAGGGTGTTCATTGCTCTAAGAACCCAATCTAATGAATATTGCCTTCCCGAGACCACCTCAGCACCAGCCCGAGGTATAGCATGCAAGAGATAAGATTTGCACACACAAAGGGGTTTAATAGACATCAGGGGGAGGGATTGGGTGAGAACAAAGTGTATTGAATGTGTACCCATAAAGGGGAGCCAGGATCATAGGTTTTAAGGGTGCAGGGGAACCAGGGGAGGAGGATGCCTCCCTAGGTAGGGATGGGAAAGTAGTAGAATAAACTAGGTGAGGGGAGAGAAGGGGGCAAGGGATAGATGTAGGAGAGGTAGATCGATCCTGTACAGATGCATTATGCTGATGATGTGTAGAAAATGCATAAGTAGAAGATAAAGTAGGGAGAGTGGGGAGAGAAATACCTAAAGTAAGAGTCGCTTCAAGTGCTACTCTAGCTCAAGTCAGAGGTGGAGATGGGGGTCGCGAGGAGCAACCTGTAGTTTGTTGGACTGGCTGAGTTGGGGTCACTTTTTGAGGCAGAGTGGGTGCTACTAATGGTGCCTTCCTGGGGGTATCTAAGGTAGCCCTTCCATTGCCACCCTCTTTCTATATAGTTGCTTCCATGGGGTTTTTGGACTAGTGGGCATTCCTTATACAGATTCTCAACCTTGTGGTAGCGACGGCATTTGAATGGCATCCCTTGAAATCTAGGATTTGAACCCTAGTAAAGTTATGCCATTGCAGAGTAATCTTTTCCTCTAGGCCCTCATAAGTATCCAGATTCACTAGAATGCGAGCTAGGGTACGATTCTTGGACTGTATTATGGATTTTTCATAATCCAGGAAGGTGTCGAGGGTATTCCCAATTCGCACAAACACTTCTTCTGACCAGTACTGGAGAGGTAAACCTGTTATTCATACTCATAAAGGTCAAACTCCTATCTATTCCCTTTCCAGATTGAAGAGAGGGCTTCATATTTTGAGCAGCACAGGGGCCATTTCGATATTCCAATATCATGTGAGTGCAATGTTTGTGTATTTTTCAAGGGAAAAATGAAGCGCAAACCATCCTCGAGGTATAGTCTATACATCTGGAAGCTGTATGAATATTTGCCCCCAGATTTCTTTAACCGATAGCCCCAATCACTCTGACGTGTAGGTTCTTCCATGAACCCTACCCACTAGGACTTTCCCTGCCTTGTCAGCCACTTCACCCATGGTGAGTCCTTCACCGAATTTGATGGTGTAGATCTTGCCGGAGGCCTTAACACACCTTGTTTTCCTTTTCCCTGTTCTCGGCATAGTAGGATGATCCAGCAATGGATCTGAGGTACTTTTTGCTTTAAGATGAGGTTGTTGCTCCACCGATCTTGCTCGAATTACTAGAGTATCGAAACATCCAGAAGGAGGAGCTAAGACCTAGGTCGTACCGCAACAGACGGGGTTGCCTTGGATCTTCTGAGCCTCTGCTGCCGCATCAGACTCATTACCCAAATGTGAGGGAGGGTTTTTTAGCGAAGCAATGATCTGCGGGGGGAGAGGGGTTGAAGAGAGGGGATGAGCAGGTGGCCAAAAGGTTTAGAGTTCCGGGAGATAGTGGTGGATAGTCTAGGGCAGGTGAGTCAATGGAGAGAGTCCCAATGTGAAGGGTGGAGGTCGTAAGCCCAGGGAGGGAGACAACTAGCGATGGGTTCGAGCAGGATGACATTGACGATGGAACAGGTGCTGATTTAGGGTTAGGGTGACAGAAAATAGGCTACTTCGGGTAAGTGTCTTGCGAATAATCCACAGGGTCCAGCTCCATTCCTTCCATGCTGAGCCCAGGAATGGTAGGCCATTATTGTCGATAGTTGGGAGCAGGTGCAGAAGAGGGCAGCAGGTTGCAGAGGTAGCATCAGTGGTTTACGGCACCTACGGCTAACCGTAATTAGGGTTACGACTAGGGTAAAAATAGTGAGAGTTGTAGCGCACCATCCTCTCGAACCCTGAGGGTTTTGTCATGTGTTCTAGTTGGAATTCGATTAATTGAATAAGAAGTTACATTTTGTCTTTCTCGGATTTTGAATAATTTTAGATTTATGTTCGTCCATAAATATAGTTGGATGATATAAAAATCATGTGTATAATTGATCATACATTGTATAGATTACCTTCCTTCTCACCTCCGCACTCCACACAATGTATGCAATTTATGGAGATTAATAATAAAAAATAGATTTCTATATTACTTTACAAGCCTCCTTCCACCCCTAATATATATGAGATTAGTAATTTTATGTTAATTATAAATTTAGATATGTAATATAGTTGGAATTTAATTAATTCAATAAGAAATTATATTTTATTTGTCTCACAACTTGAACAATTTTGGATTTATGTTCATGCATTTAGTAATCATGCCTATATTTTTTGATACATTGTGCAGAGTGTGGAGGAAGAAAGCTTCATAAAACTTAGATTTCTATGAGCATTGTTTTCTTCAAGTATATCAATCCTCCCCCTGCTATGTAAGGGACCTGGAAACCATTAGTTATAGCATCATTTTGCAAAGAATTACTAGTGTCATGAATAACAATGTCATTGTCAGTGTGAGAGCAGTCACCTACGAAATTGTCATTTACAAAATTAGCCTTTTTTTGAACTCACTTACGGAATTGTCATTTACAAAATTAGTCTTTTATTTTTATTTTAAAATGATTTTTGAGACATTGAAAATACCAAAAGTAAAAATCCCTCCACTAGGGGAATTATGTCACATCAAAGCTCACTCAACTAATGAAAAATTAGAAATAAAGTTTCCAAAAATCAAAAATTTATTTTCGAATTTACAGAAAATAGAAATATTCAACATTTTCCAAAACTTGACAAAGTAATAGAGAGCCAATGACCTTTGGCTACAAGACTAAGGGCTATAATCCCTCCATAAGCAAAGACTTAAAATTAATATTATAAATAAAATGATATAAAAATAAAATTGAAACTTTATAATTTCTTTTTTTTTGTAAGTTACGGTAGCTCCTTCTTTTTCTATTTATAAAACAAGTTGTTCCAAGTACAGCACTTTGGTGGCATCAACTTTCCCATATGGGAAACCAAGTCTGTTGGGCACCTGAGTTTGTTATAAGCCATCCAAAAACAAAATTTAACCAGTCTTTCAAACCAAGCTAAATAAACATCACATTTAGAGACACTGTTTAGGTTTCGAGCTAACATAAAACACTGGAAAAGAAAGTGCTATTCACTAAATGTTCAAAACTAGAAACTAAAAAAAAATAAATTCTTTCGCTAATCTTTGTTAGCTTCCAAAGTAGTTGGTGAGGCGATAGAGTCGCTTGGCATTGGAGACAACTTCATCAAATGTTGTTGGATCTCCTCTAGCTTACTGTCTTGCATAATCAAGATAATTTGCAGATTTTTCATGTCCTTTTTGATATTGGGCATACCTTGAGCTATTTCTGCCATCTCCCTCACCACTTGCACCAAGGCTCTAACTAGTAAGCGCTTCATCACCTAGTACACATGCAGGACTTGTCTATATAGCGTTATCCTGCCTTTGGTGTGTCCTGGTTCTGGACAATATCCCCCCATTCTTACATATCTAGCTTAGAATCTTCTTCCATGATGCTATCCTCCATCTCCTATATAAGCTGACGAATGTTAGTGTATGTCCCTTCTCTATAAGCACGAGTGGCTACATGGACAACCATCATGATAAATTTCCTTCCTCTTCTCGGACCAGCTATTGTCGAAGTTGAAGGGCCACCTCTACTTGGCTGGCTCTGGTGCCCTCTACCCCCATGACTGTGGCTTCTACCTAAATGCACCATCTTTTCCTTTATGGACTCCTCCTTATAATTATTAGCAGTAAACGTTAGCTTTCTAAGAACTTCTATCTTCCCATAAGCCAGCATGTCCTTATTGCTTAGCATTCCTTCCCCACTCCAACCTCCCCTGTCACTCTGGAGCATCAATGGTCGCTCCCCCCTGGACTAAGGTTGGTGGTCAAACCCTCTGCCCTTCTATCTTGCGCATGGATATCAACCTTGGTTTTCCTGGCCTGACCCTTTGCCCAGCTAATGCATTCCCCCGACATGCCTATGCTGTGTTCCTCACGCTGCCTCTCAATGCAGTCTGCAGACCCGCTCAAACATAGCCCCTCCCCTACTAGTCCCAACTTTCCCCCCTCCTCCAACATACTATGCATGACAGTGTGAATTGCAGGAGCTAAGCCAAAGATAACATACCCGGGACTGACTTCAGTCACAAAAGATCCCTTCGCCTGTGCTGCCCCGCTCCCCTTCTTCCTTCGCTATAGACTGGGCTCTCTTCCCACCCTTGCCATTCTCATGAACCCCTTCCCATCTACCCTACGTCCCATCCCACTACTGTCGTCGTTTCTTCCCACCTCTCCACCCACACTCCTGCCACTTCGCTTCCTCGAAATACCCGCATTCATGCAAGATGCCACCACGTCCTGTTGATCCAAATTGAGGGCAATAGGTGGCCATCCTGGCCATCCTTTCCCCTACACCATCCTCCTACTCGTACGCTCCCCTTCCCTCACCCCATTCAAGAGAAACTAAAACCCTATAATTATTTTTAATAAATTTATCTAATAATATAATGAAAATATTTTTATTTAAAATTTTATATTTAATAAAAATGAAAATATAAACTTTAACAACGCTACTAAATTTCTAAATATATATACCTAATTAACAAAAATCAATATTAATAACATGCAAAACATATGTTATTAAACAGGTATGAAACAAGGAGATTGCATAAATTACTCTTCCTTCTTCTAACTGCTTCAAATAAATGTAACAAAGTTCAATTTTAAATAAATTATTTTTTTTTAATTATTAATATTTATTTATACTATTAATAGCTAAAAAAAAATTAGAAATGTTATTACCCAATGCATTATAACCCATGATTTTCGTAATGTGCAACATGACGTGTACTCAATTCCTCCCACTATGCTCCTTCTCTGTGGTCATATTATCGGGGTGATAACATGGTATGAGATTAAGAAGATCATTGTAAAACATTGGTGAAAGAATTGAATGACATAGCCATTGTTTGTCGTCATTAGTTATGGAAATTGTCCTCAAACTTTGGCATTTAAGAGTCGCAGGGATAAAACATATAAATTCCGGGCAAAATGTTATACTAGACATAGTCTAACAGCGTAAGGAATTGTTTGGAAAGTTATGGAAATTTTTTCATATTTAAAGAAAATTCGATAAAGATTTTTCTAAATCCAAGTTATAATTGTTAAACTTCAAAATTTTAGGTATCTAAACGTTTTTATCGTGCTGAATCCATTTTTACCATCAAAAACATGATTCAAACACTGCATCTACAAGATTTTTTGAAATTTTTTTGCCAATCGGACTACTTTTAGTAGTGTAGGCAATTCCTCCACCTCAATGGATATCATGGTATTTATTGTAAGCAAAACCAATATGACAAACCTTTATTCATGTAAAAATTCTCACCATTACTTGCAAAATTCACATTGATTGGTGTGCACTATCAAGCACTACAACCATTAAAATATTAATAAATTTAATTGATAATAAA
>APFE031757879.1:0-19107 GCA_000404065.3 Pinus taeda
TTTTCTTGTCACAGAAACATTTTGGCTTACAACACTAGATTGTATCTTTTTCTTGTCCCAAGAAACATTTTGGCTTACAACCTAGTAGTGATTTCTCGTGGCAACCTAACTGTGTGTTGATAATAAATTTTCAATGGAATATGTCTTTCTGTAAAATATTAATTATGATAAAACTATTTCTATAAGTTATTCTGTGCGCCCTCCCCGCCACGTCACAAAACCACGCGTCAAAGCACATGGAGCCGGTACGACACCTGTCCACCGTGGAGCTCCATGTGTTGGCCATCATATCATCGCATAAAACTTTGTGTCTGCGCCATTTCAGAGGTTTGTTTGGGGTCATTGCTGCGATGTTTGGGAATTCAATAATAACATTCCATTCCAACTCTGAACAAGAGATAATGTCCAAAGGCTTAGGAAAATGGCTAAATACAAAAATCAAATGACCAAACAGTCTCAAATGAGGAGGCAATCTACCTCATAATAAGTTTTATTGAATGTGAAAAAGCCACTGATAATTTTATTCATTGAGGGGACACTTGAGAAATTGAGAGCACTCATTATCAAGTTACATACGAAAAAGGCTAAATATAGAAATCAAATGACCAGACAACCTTATTATGATTGAGAGCACTCATTATCAAGTTGCATATGAAAAAGGCTAAATACAGAAATCAATGAGGAGGCAATCTACCTCATAATAAGTTTTATTAAATGTGAAAAAACCACTAATAATTTTATTCATTGAGGGGACACTTGAGAAATTGAGAGCACTCATTATCAAGTTGCATATGAAAAAGGCTAAATACAGAAATCAAATGACAAGACAGTCTTATTATGATTGAGAGCACTCATTATCAAGTTGCATATGAAAAAGGCTAAATATAGAAATCAAATGACTAGACAGCCTTATCTCATAATAATATCAAGTTGCATATGAAAAAGGCTAAATACAGAAATCAAATGACCAGGCAGTCTTATCTCATAATAATTTTTTGAGAGCACTCATTATTAAGTAGAGTAGGAAAAAACCTATCATTTAATCATGTATATATAGAACTGTACATCAAGATAGCCAAGGCATGAAGCCCAACTATGGCAGCCCATCGTCGTGAACAAAATTTTCCTGTAAACCAGAAACACCCTCAAAATCGAGGACGTGTTGAGCAGTTATTCTGAGAAGAAAATTAGGATAATGCAGGAAAAGATCATTAAGATTATACCTAGTTTTCTTTACATGAATTCTACAGAAAAAGATGATGGTGAGATTTTTCCAAAAGATGCCTTCGATCTCAACATTGAAGGCATCAAATTTGCAGCACTGTACAAAGCTCTAAACTCACTTATGGCTCCAATAAGTGGACCGTTATCTAAAGGAACATCATTCAACTTGATAGCTCGATCATTAAGATTATACCTAGTTTTCTTTACATGAATTCTACAGAAAAAGATGATGGTGAGATTTTTCCAAAGGATGCCTTCGATCTCAACATTGAAGGCATCAAATTTGCAGCACTGTACAAAGCTCTAAACTCACTTATGGCTCCAATAAATGGACCGTTATCTAAAGGAACACCATTCAACTTGATAGCTCGATCAGTAAGATTATACCTAGTTTTCTTTACATGAATTCTACAGAAAAAGATGATGGTGAGATTTTTCCAAAGGATGCCTTCGATCTCAACATTGAAGGCATCAAATTTGCAGCACTGTACAAAGCTCTAAACTCACTTATGGCTCCAATAAGTGGACCATTATCTAAAGGAACATCATTCAACTTGATAGCTCATGCTTCAACCATTGTATTCTGTAATAGCTAGTCAGTGAACCCCAAGACGGGCTGGAAACAGAGACTACTTCAGATATTCACATAATGAGTAAACTATTATATCAGATACTAATATACATTAGAACTTTGAAGTGAACAACTGAATCAACGAGATCTAGGAATAAGTCATATTTGCTCATTTACAGGATCCACATCCTTAATTAAATTAAAATGAAAAGTCACTGATACAGTACGGCTTTATCGTTGGACCCCGAGAAGGGTTAGTTATTGAAATGCATTTTATGTATGAGAACATAATTCATTACTAAAAATATTTATTCTCTTATCTCTGTAACCATGAGTAACCGGTTTTAGAATCGACTGTAAAATGTGTGAACTCCTTATTTGTTTATTTATTTTATGGTCACATCAAATTAGATTTCCAAAAAGAATTTGGGATCGAATTATTCAGTTATGATGATAGAATCCACATTTAGCAACAATCGTATTAAATTCAGGGGACTATCAAAATGCAGGGAAGCTATATATGCAACAACAGATAACTAATTTGTTCATAGATATAAATGCAGGGAAGCTATATATGCTCATAGTTAAATAACCGCAATGGTAGACTTATACTGCCCCATACATATGGCCATTAAAGAATTTGCTATTTTCAGCGCAACCAAAATAACCCCAAATTTGCTTAAACTGTAAATATACTCAAATTAGTCAGTTGAGAGCAGCGACAGAGGGTTTCGAGGTTTCATTTCAAATACAAAGAGTGAAGTTCCTGACGAAAGCTTTCACGGACGAGGTGAAGACAAGTTATGCAAGTCAATTGAGAGCAGCGACAGAGGGTTTCGAGGGTTTGTTTGGGGTCATTGTTGCGATGTTCCATTTTCCCTTTGTCTTTCTGCTTGCGGCCAGTTGCGGGGCGAAGCCCTCCGCCGAGGATGGCACGGGACGACCGAGGAAAGCACGGGACGACAAAAATAACAGCGAAAACAACGAAATTTCCACAAAAACCCTAAACCTTCAACAACAAACAGCATCAAAATATCCAAAAAACCCTAAACCCTCAAAAAAATGCCATAGAAAGTTTACAAAATATCCAAATAGAGTTGCTTGTGTTGAAAAACAAAGAGAAATTGCTGGTAGGATTAAAATCCTACTGGATATAGGCCATGGATGGTCGCCGACCTTCCCCACCTTCCCCGGAGCTCGCCAGACCTTCTCCACACCTGCAACGACCTTTTCCACACCTGCAACGAGAAGAAAAAGGCATTAGGGAACAGAAAACCACCAAAAACACCAGCACAAAACAACAAATTAACAGCAAATTCTTTACCTCGAGCTCAGTAAAACAATGACCGACTCCTCCCCAAACAACAAAATTGCCGAATAAGACCACCACCAGAGAAATGCTAAACAACCGGCATTCCAGAACAACTAAGAAATCCAGGCGGAAAAGCACAAGAAAAGCAGAAGCCCTGTCCCAACCACAAACCCTGAAACTCCAGCAAACATTTGCACCAGCACCTGCATACCAGGCGAAGCGCGCAGGTCCACAAACCTTGTCAATTGAACAAATGCTTCGAACAACACACAAATAAACGACGAAGCGCGCAGGTTTTGGGGCCGTCCCGCGCCGTCTTCGGCGGGGGGCTTCGCCCAACGACCGGCCCCATGCAAAAAGACAAAGGGAAAATGGAACATCGTAGCAATGACCCCAAACAAACCTGTGAAATGGCACGAACACAAAGTTTTATGCGATGATATGATGGCCAACACATGGAGCTCCACGGTGGATAGGTGTCGTACCAGCTCCATGTGCTTTGACGCGTGGTTTTGTGACGTGGCGGGGAGGGCGCACATGTAATGGCGACCCTCCCCAAGTGTTAGTGTTACGCTAATTGATCCATATACTAATCCATGTCACAAATAAATCAAGCCACCCTTCCGTGTTCAATTCCCATAACTTATGATCCCCATGCGGGTACACTACTATTTTTGCGGAGATTTAGCCCTACTTTCCAAAACACTTTTGGCAATTCTGGGTGTGCAGCAGTTGTTTTGCTTATTCATAAACAAGACAAAGGCTTTTATTAAAAAAACACATCTCGTTGAAATGATTCGCGTAAAAGCTACCTATTTTCGGAATTTTTTTATTATATATTTAATCCTTTACTTTATTAAACCCACATAAAAAATATATATATTTTTAATAATAAAGTGGTTTTTAAAAATTTAAAATTAAAAAAATTTTATAACAAAAAAAATTATGAATATATTATTTTTTTGGTAGGTAAGCACTCAAAAGAAATTTGAAAAACAAACTTAACAATGAGTTCTTAAAAATACATCCAATCACCATCATCCAAACCCCATAAACAATAAATATATTTTATTATTAAAATATAACTTTTAAATTTATAATAAAATAGGTTTCTTTATACATCAAAATTAACAAAAATTTATATTTTTAGCATGGTTAATTAAAAAATATATTTCTTTACCTTTCAAAATTAATAAAAATAATACAAAATTAAGATAAATAAATTTACATACCAATGGAAGGCCACTTTTCTTTAGTGCGTTGTAGCTCAATATTATTAACCAACCAGAATTAAATATAGTGACGTATATTCCGCACATGGCCGAAGAAAGCCAAATCTTTGAATGTTGCACGGCCCACCAGAAAACTTTTGAATAAAAAAATAATATGATTTAAAAATATCTTGAAAAATTTGACGGCCCACAAGAAAACCAAAACTTTGAATTAAAAATTAATATGATTTAAAATTAACGGAATGTTCTCGATGGCTGACTTTCCCGAAAAAAACACGGTGGAGGATCATTGTGAGGAATGAGGATTAAATAAAACACCGGAGATTACGGTAACCATTGCCTCTCGTGGCAGCCCGACTCGGGATGTCGAGCCCGTTGGATCCGACACTGCAGGAAATCCACTGGAAAAAGGGCCGGACGACTGTGCCTGCCGTACAATTGTGGAGTCAGCAAAACCGATCGGACGGTTGCTTTTCCTTAGAAGTCCATGAATGAATCCAAGTTGTCCAACTGAAGGCATTATCTATCTTGCAGCTCTGCATGTATGTTCCATTTTCCACACGCAATTGCCTGAGAAATAGAACAGAGTAACACAAGCATGATATAAAAGTCCGTGTGAATCGGCTTAACGTAAATAATGTCAAGAATTCCTGTATCATGAAAATAAAATATTTTTTTGCCCGCGGAAGGAATGTTCAGGATCTGCAGTTTCCAAACAAATATTTCTCGCGCTTCTAGGTTTAATGCTGGTGGAGAAGAACATGGCGATCGCTAAGTATTTCGGTAGAGTGTGTGCTCTTCGATATTTCTTAGCAGTTATTTTAGGGATCGAACTTTGGACTTCATTAAGCGCGGAATGTTCTGGGATAAATAATTCTTCGGACTTCACTTTGCTCTCGGCCTTCAAATATCCAAAAACTCATCTTCCTCACTACGACTGGCGTTATTTCAGAGGTATGAGACTATTTTCTTAGTTCTTCTTTAAATGTATTCCTGAAGTTTTCTGAATACGCCTCATTTCCACGTCTTCGTTAAAGCTATTCTAATCGTAGTGCATATTTTCAGCTTAAAATTCTCCAATTTCGCTTTAATTTGGTTACTTAATTTCTCTAAATACATCTAATTTCTTCGTCTTGGTTAAAGCAATTCGAGTCGAAATGCAGTTTTTCAGCTTAAAATTACTCAATTTCTCTAAATACACATTAATTATGTGTCTTTCTTAAACCAAGTGTAGTAGGAGCACAGTTTTGCAGCCAAAAATTACTTAAATTTTGCTTTAAATTTATTACTTCATTTCTTTAATACTCCGAATTTGCCTGTCTTCGTTAAAACAATTCGATTCCGAGCATATATATTCAGTTCAAAATTACTGAATTACGTTTTGGATTTATTACTTATTTTCTCTAAAACACCTCATTTCCCTGTCTCGTTAAAGCAATTCGAGTCAAGATACAGTTTTTCAGCTCCAAAATACTTAATTTCAATTAAAATTTATTACTTAATCTATAAATACACCTAATTTCTCTGCCTTCCGTTAAAGCAATTCGAGCCGTAGTATACAAATTTCAGTTGAAAATTATTTAATATTTGCTTTAAATTTATTTCTCAATATTTCTAAATAGACCTCATTTCCCTGTTTTCCTGTTTTCGTTAAAGAAATTCTAGTGAGATTACATATTTTCAGCTTAAAATTCATATATATATATATATATTTTTTTTTGGTAAGTTAAAGAACTTTGTATTACAGAAAATATACAGTAGTTACATCGGTGTGGCGTTCAGGCCATAAACCTTAGAGGGCGTGAGACCAAAATACACCAAATAATGTCAAAGGGACTTGGCTGGAGTCCGATGGCCAGGTGCTGAACCGCTAACAGAGCGATTGACAGTAGGGAGAATACATAACTGTTGGCATGATAAACCAGAAAAAGGACAAAACTAGGAGGTGAAGCTGTAACACCTGCTCAGGGTGGCTTCTTTGGCTCCTTTCCTCAATGGGCACGGGGCTGTAGTAGTCACCACAGCCGTGCTGAGGGCTTTCTTTAGGCTTGGATACATTGTCGACTCTTGGACGCTTGGCAAGAGACCATGACCTGGATGGAAGATCTGTTGTAGGAGGTGCTGATGAGGGCAGAGGGTCAGCCCCTAGAGGTGCTGACTAGGATGGGATATCAATGGCCATGCCTGGCGAAGACGAAGGTGATGCTGACAGAGATGATGGGTGCAGGTTGATGCCGAGGGAGTTGGCCATGTCACTCAGAGCTGCCTTGAGATTCCGTTTGAAAATTTGAAGTGATCCAAGTTGAGAATGTGAGCCCCCATCACTAGCATGTTCTCCTCGTGGTTTCTAAGGAGTTGACCCAAGATGTTCTTGAGAGCCCAAGCGTGATCGTCCATGAAGTGGAGCTTAGTAGCCTCAAGGTCAGCAACCTATTGTCGGTGCTGATGTGGAATGCTGGGATCAAAATTTTCCACGTCGAAGCCCTGCCATGTGGGGAGTGGAGGCTTGCCCCAGTCATGAGCACCACGAAAAGGGCATCCTCATTCACAAACCATCAATTCAAAGAGCGTGGACTTGTAGATAGCTGAGGTAATGGTCTCACGGGCAATAGGAGTAGTGAGTTTCTAGGTAGAAAAGGGAATGAGCATGCTGACACTAGAGGGAAGGAGCATGCATTCAACAAAAGGAATGAACTTGCGGGCCAGAGAAGGCATGAACATGCAAACAATGGAAGTAACTTACAAATAGTGACGTTCTCGACTCTAGAACAGGGCAGAGCTTCGCCCGCAAAAGAGGATTAGACATGCTCCAAAGCTTTCTTGGCCATGTGTTATAGCCTCGTAGCCGATTGACAGGCTCGCCAAGTGGATCAAGGTAGTTAATTCCTTGCAGCCATGGGGTGGCCACCTTATCTTCGGGCTTGAATGCTTGAAAGGGCTATTAGCTATAATGTCATGCGAGCGTCGTTGAAGTAGCATCCCGAGGTTCATGGGTTTGTGAGCCATGGGATCCCAGAGGGTAGATCGTAAAGATTGATGTCACCCACATCTAGTGTGTAATATGTATATATATATATATAAACAAACCATAAGGAGAATATTATATAAAAATTTGCATTGTGGACACAACAATTACAACAAAAGAAAAGACGGGCTTTTCTAGCTATTTGGCTCTCTCTCACACACACACGACTCCTTGGAATGCCCAATGGATTAAAACGTCTCATTAAATTGATATCTAAACCATTATGCCTATATGCATAAATACACGGAAAGACTTGAAAAATTTGACAAAATTTACAACACATACTAATTGACAGTAGGTGGGATTACATCTCTAGGCCCTTTACATAAACTGATACAAAAATAGAGCATGATCAAGAATTATCAAAAGACACTCCCAATGAATTGAAGAAGCTTGGAGATATCTAGGAGTTGGAGTTTCTTTCTTTGTGGTCTTTCCCACCTCTTGTCAAAGAGGGGGAGGGACATGAGTTTTTCTTTAACACTTTTGAAAAGGATGGAGAGGAGGAGGTGTTATCACCTTCAACCTATTTTATAGGTGCAATATCACCTTCCTTATTTTTCTCCTTTTTTGCGTGTGGCTTCTTTTTCTACCCCCGAGTCCTTGTCTTGGGTTTGTTTAAGGATTCTTTGAAATGTTGAAGAACGTAACTAGCGTCGCTTTTCATAATTGTATTTGTCAAAAGAAAAAGAAAAATAAATTTTATTGTAAAAGAAAAATATTTTTAAGCATGGGTTTCATGCTCTTTTATTTATTTTCTAGGTCATAGCCTCCATTAAAGGCTTCTAGGTTTTGTTTTGAGTCAAAAGAGTCATTATCACATTTACTAGACCCTTCTTGGGCTTTTGTATCATATAAAAATTTTTATTTTTGAGTCAAAATAGTCATTTTACCCCTCCTCACCAAGTTGGACTTGTTTTGGAGAAGTCAGCTCAATTGGAGGCAATTCGACTTTGTGGAAGCAATATAAATAGAGACAATTCGACTCATTTGGAAGAGGACTCACACAAGTTTGATTTGCAAGAGAAAGAGGACGAAAAGAAAAGCAAATTGCAAGAGAAGAAGACCTGATCCAATGATCTAGATTTATGAAAGAACGAAATGAAATACAAATATGAACAAAAACACAAAGATACAAAAAAACCATAACTTCAATTCATTAATAACAAAGTACTGAAAACTGTTTACATGTAGAATGGAAATAAACCAGCTCAGGTGATGGTAGCTTATTTATGAGAAGAGTTGTGGCGGCTACATGCCTTCTGAATTGTGTTACAATGAGGCTTGAAGGCCTATTTGCTATTGAGAAACAATGGAAAACCTTAAACATCCAAAAATCCTAACCCCAAGAGGCGAAGTGCCAAAAGTCTATGGGCCCTGTTGGGGTAAATTGGTACATCAACTTTTCGGGGGCCCGTAATTTTGGCATACAATCTCCGATTGATGCGTACGATACCTCATTAGAAATATCTATTTGAGGAATACAACTTATGTTTACAAACCCGTGTCACAAACTATGGCTTTGTTCGTTTTCCAAAAAAACGTCGTTTAGGGTCTCAAAACGACTTCGAAATTTCAGGACTTGAAAAACTGCCAAAAATAGTAAATTGTGCTATAATTAAGGAAAATGAAAGAAACAATGGTGGGGGTCGAAGTGGAATAGGTGAGTGGCCACCAATATCCACCTAGATCAATCCTCCCCCCTTAGGAAGCAATGTTCCCCATTGCGTTGAGTGCCTCCATGAGATGGGGAAATTTCTGCTGAACTTGGTCCTTGGTGAGACACTTGCCTTGGTGCAAGTTTTGGCCAGCTTTGACAACCCAATCTAGTTGGATCTTTTGTTGGGCAGTGTTCTTCATCTGCGTATCCATGATCCGATCAGTTGTGGCTTGTTCCATGCAGTCTGGGTTTAGCTCTTTTGGTGTTAGTTGTTCCGCAATGTCTGATGTGTCTAGTAATGGTGGAAAGTATGGCTAAAGGCTGTCCACATTGAACACTGGGTGCAGGCTAAGGAATGGGGGAATGCTGAGCTCAAAAGAATTGTCTCCCACAACCTTGGTGATGGTATAAGGCCCATATTGTGTGAAAAATTCTATTACTGCAGCAACTGATTTATTTTACCTACTCATTTTCCAATAAGTTATTTACGAAATCCCTTCAGTAAATATTAAAATAAATTCTACTACAGATATCACGCCATAATATAGAAACAAATACATGCACAAGAATCAAACACATCAACATAGATAATTTTGGACAATTGTCCCTGGAAAAACCTAATGCGGGAAAACCGGTGTAGTAGAGAAGGATTTTATTATTAAACTTTTCTTGAGTACAACTAGGGTGCCAAACTAGCTCACCCAACAGAGATAAATCCTCCGATACCTCCCCTAGGTTCAGCGTCTGTCCAGCTAGCCTCTGCGCAGCTCCTAGACCCTCTGCGTCAACATTTGCCTCATGCGTTAGCATCTGCCTCACGCGTCAGCACTTGGCCTCTTTGCGTCACCCATGCAGACCCTCCAGTGAATGTGCAGTCCAACTGCCTCTGCGTCTTCCTGAGTAGCTCTGTGTCTGCCTCTCTAAACTCTACGCTGGTCCTCCAGCATTGTCCCTGCCTTTCTGTTACATACTCGCTACCTCTTGCTGCAATCCAGACCTCTAGTTCGAATTACTCAGCAAGCCCTGCCGCAGAAATCGAATGACTGGTCTTCATCAGTATATCTCCAAATGACCCTCAAGCCTTTTCTTATACTTTTCCTGTTGATGAATCAACGACTGAGATTAAGTCCCTAATCAACGACCAAGATTAAAATAGACTTGATCTTCGTCTCTTAGAAGCTTCTCATCCTTATCTTTATTAATATCCATTAATATTTTTATTTTCCTAAGTTTAGACTTAGGAACTCATTAAAAGTATTAATTATTTTAATAACTCTTCATCCGGATGGAATTTTCCAAAACGATTTCTGAATCTTGGAGATCTCATATGCTTTAGCCTCTCCGCCAATTTTCATGGCTAGAGCACATTCGATGCTACCCCAAATCAATGCTCCCTCTTAGTGAGGAATGTGCTTTAGTAATACTCCTCAATTGAGCATCACCCTGATCATCCGACATCGGTACTTGTGCTGATGTTTGACCTTCTTGCCCAACATCCTTTGCACTGTTGCATCATATATTGTTGCCCATGGCTCTACCACTGCCATTGCTACATTTGTACTGCAGCTCCCTTTGCATCCGTGCTACTGCTGGTCCTTCCTCCCAACACTGCATCTGCATTGCAACTCCCTCTGCATCCATGCTTCTGCTGGTCCTTCTTCCCAACACTGCATCTCCATTGCAACATCATACCCATTTCTGCTACGGAAATGGATTCTTTATCATCCCCATCTTCTCCCTGAAATAAGCAAACTTTGTTCTTCGAAGGGCCTTGGTAAGGATGTCTGCCACTTGTTTACCTGTAGGAGTGTAGCTCAACTGTACAGCTCCTCGTTGGACACAGTCTCTGACAAAGTGACACCGAATATCAATGTGCTTTGATCGATCATGAAATACTGGATTCTTAGAGAGCTTGATGCAACTCTGATTATCACACATGATCCTGGTCGCTGCCATCCTTCTTCTGAATAGGTTCACAAGCATTTTTTTAAGCCATATGGCTTCACATGAAGCTGTGCTAGCGGCCATATATTATGCTTTAGCTGAGCTCAGAGCTATGAATTTCTGTTTCCTATTGCACCAAGAGGTCATTCCTGATCCAATGTTGAAACAGTACCCAGAGGTACTTTTCCGATCCACTGAACTTCTAGCCCAATCTGCATTAGTAAACCCACTCACTCTGATATCCTTACTTCTGGTGTACATAAGTCCATAATCCACTGTTCCCTGTAAATATATGAGAACATGTTTGGTTGCTGCCCAATGAGCCCCCTTTGGTTCCATCATGAACTGAATGAGGGTGTTGATAGCGTAACAAATGTCTGACCTGGTATTGACCAGATACATCAGGGACCCTATGAGTTGCCTGTATAAGGTGGGATCAACATCTTTGTCTTATGATGCATCAATTTTCTTCCAATTGGTGATCATTGGGGTAGCCATCGACCTACAATCATGCATCCTGAATCTCATCAGGATCTCTGTAGCATATCTCCCTTGTCCAAGGAAGATTCTATCTTTCTGCTGCCAAACTTCCAACCCTAGGAAATAATGCATCTGCCCCAAATCCTTCATGTCAAACCCTGTGGCTAGATTCTTCTTGCAGTCCTTGATGAGACTGGATGAACCTGTTAGAAATAGATCATCCACATATAATACTAGTATTAGAGGCTCACCTTCTACAACTAGATAGTAGAGATTGGGGTCAATGTCTCTCTTGACGAACCCTATCTTCTGCAAATAGTCATCAATTTGACCATACCACGCTCTAGGTGCCTGTTTGAGCCCATGCAAGGCTTTCTTCAATTTGCATACATGAGACTTCTTCTCCTGTGTCTTAAAGCCTTCTGGCTGTTTAATGTATACTTCCTCTTCTATTATTCCGTTCAAGAATGCCGTTTTGTACATCCATCTGATGAATCTCCCATCCCATTTGAGCTGCAAGAGATAACATGGTTCTAATAGATATATACCTGGCTACTGGGGTGAAGGTCTCTTCGTAGTCAATTCCTTCCTTTTGAGCATACCCCTTAGCCACAAACCTGGCTTTGTGTTTTTCCACATTGTCACCTGCAATGTATTTAATCTTGTAGATCCATCTCGAACCTACCACTGATCCGTCTTGAGGCCTAGGCACTACTTGCCAGACATCGTTCACCATTATAGAGTTGTATTCCTTTACCATCGCATCCATCCAAACTTGATGTTGAGCAGCCTCCTGAAAACTGGAAGGCTCCCCATCCTGAGCTACTAATGCGTGATATCTATCTAGCTGTTTTCGCTTCCTTTTATTGTTTCTTGGTGCATCGATGAAATCTTTTGCATCCCGCAGAATCTGTCGAAGTTCCCAACTCGTTCTTCCTCTGGTAGCAGATGCCTCTCTTAGCTCCTCCTCTTCCTGTGATTCTTCCTGTTCTGAGGAAGAATTCTTGGCTTCTGCTGGTTGAATTGGCTTGACGAACGACTCATCTTTTGACTGCTCCTCGGAAGGCATTTCTCGAGATTTTCTGAGGGCCCTATCTTGCATGAACTTCACATCTCGCCGAACTACTACCTTCCTCCTCCCTGGAAGGTAGATTCTATATGCCTTAGCGTTCTCGCTATATCCCACTAGATATCCTTTCTTTGTAGTTTGATCTAACTTCTTCCTTTTCTCCTTGGGTATACAAAAATATACTAAACTCCCAAATATCCTGAAATGACTGACTTTAGGAGTCTTCCCAGTGAAGACTTTCTCTAGAGTAATCTTGCCCAATGCCCTATGAGGAGTTCTATGCTGGACATAGACTGTCATGTTGCGTGCTTCTGCCCACAGGAATTTTTGCATATCTTGATCATACATCATGGTCCTAGCTGCTTCCACAATAGTCCTGTTCTTCCTTTCTGCTAATCCATTCTGCTTCGGATTGTAAGGAGTTGTCCACTCCCTTCTGATGCCCTCCTTAGCGCAAAAATCAATGAAGTTCTTATCGACATATTCTTCACCATTATCTGAGCGCAAAACTTTTATTTTCTTCCCTGTTAGATTCTCCACCAGAGCCCTGAACTCTTTGAATTAACAGAAAACCTCGTTCTTGGTTTTCAGAAAATAAATCCAAGTTTTCCTTGAGTGGTCATCAATGAAGGTGACGAAATATTCGACACCACTAAGAGCTTTAGTGGACATTGGTCTGCATATATCTGAGTGTATCAATCCTAGTACACTCGTGGCCCTGTTTTTACTTTTAGGAAACGTTGCTTTGGCATACTTGCCCAGAGGACATCCTATGCATACATCATCTCGTTCTGTACTAAGATCTGGAACTCCTGTTACAGTTTTCCTAAGAATTCTCAGAGCCCCATGGTGCAAATGTCCCATTTTTCTGTTCCATAGTTCATTAAAATCCTTGTCTCCATTATTGCCTATCAATGCCATTGGTGATTCTAGCTGTAACTTGTACAACCTGTTACTTCTGATTCTGTTTTGCACTTTCTTTTTCCTGCTCGGGTGTTTGACGTATACTTTCTCCTTAATGAAGAAAATGTCATAGCCCTTTCCTTGAAGTTGCGATACAGAAAGTAAGTTCATCCCCAGTCTTGGCACATGCAGCACATTGGTAGCACGAAATCGCTCTCCGGTTTCTGTTTCAAAAACTATGGTAACCTTTGGAGTACACTTTGCTTTATTCCCCATGGTGATCTGAATATTCATCCTTTCCTCCTGATAATTTGAGAAACATTCCTGGATTCCTGTCATATGCCAGGAGGCTCCATTGTCTATATACCATACCTCTGATGATGCAAAGCTTGTCACACAAGCAACTTCTTCTTCCAATCTGGAAGCCAGCATAGAGAAATCAAAATTACTATCTCTTGTGCAATTTTCTGAAAATCTGCGTGAGTTTCTTGACGTAGATGCCTCTACATCATGATCTCGACCCATAATTGATTTTCTCTTCCTGTCTCTGATTACTTGCTCTGATACCATGTGAAAAACTCTGTTACTGCAACAACCGATTTATTTTACCTACTTATTTTCCAATAAGTTATTTATGAAATCCCTTCACTAAATATTAAAATAAATTCTACTGCAAATATCACGCCATAATACAGAAACAAATACTTGCACAAGAATGAAACATATCAACATAGATATTTTTGGACAATTGTCCTCGGAAAAACCCAATGCGAGAAAACCGGTGCAGCAGAGGAGGATTTTATTATTAAGCTTTTCTCGAATACAACTAGGGTGCCAAACTAGCTCACCCAACAGAGATAAATCCTCTGGCACCTCCCCTAGGCTCAGTGTCTATCCAGCTAGCCTCTGCACAACTCCTAGACCCTCTGCGTCAGCATCTACCTCATTGCGTCAACACTTGGCCTCTCTACGTTACCCACACAGGCCCTCCAGTGACTGCGCAGTCCAGCTGCCTCTGCGTCTTCTTGAGTAGATCTACGTCTGCCTCTCTGAACTCTGCGCTGGTCCTCCGACAGTGTCCCTGCCTCTCTATTATGTACTCGCTACCTCTTGCTGTAATCCAGACCTCTAGTTTGAATTTTTCAGCAAGCCCCGCCCCAGAAATCGCACTGATTGGTCTCCCTTAGTATATCTCCAAATGACCCTCAAGCCTTCTCTTATACTTTTCCTGTTGATGAATCAATGGCCAAGATTAAGTCCCTAATCAACGACCGAGATTAAAATAGACTTGATCTTCGTCTCTTAGAAGCTTCTTATCCTTATCTTTATTAATACCCATTAATATTTTTATTTTCCTAAGTTTAGACTTAGGAACTCATTAAAAGTATTAATTATTTTAATAGGTCTTCATCTGGATGGAATTTTCCAAAACGATTTCTGGGCCTTGGAGATCTCATGTGCTTTAGCCTCTCCACCAATTTTCATGGCTAGAGCACATTTGATGCTACTCGAAATTGACACTCCCTCTTAGCGAGGAATGTGCTCTAGTAATACTGCTCAACTGAGCATCACCTTAATCATCCGGCACCGGTACTTGTGCTAATATTTGACCTTCCTGCCCAACATCCTTTGCGCTGCTGCACCTTGTACTACTGCCCATGGCTCTATCACTACCACTGCTACATTTGTATTGCAGCTCCCTCTGCATTTGTTTTGCTGCTGGTCCTTCCTCCCAACACTGCATCCGCACTATAACTCCCTCTGCATTCGTGCTGCTGCTGGTTCTTCCTCCCAACACTGCATCTGCACTACAACATCATACCCATTTCTGCTACTAAAATGGATTCTTTATCATTCCCATCTTCTCCCTGAAATAAGCAAACTTTGTTCTTCCAAGGGCCTTGGTAAGGATGTCTGCCACTTGTTCTCCTGTAGGAGTGTAGGTCAACTGTACAGCTCCTCGTTGGAAAACTTTTCTTTCGCTTTGCCCTTGGTAACCTGACTCAGAGGCCAAGTGATATGAGAGAATCCCAACACGAACCTCTGATAAAAATTGGCAAGGCCCAAAAAGTTACGAAGCTCTGTTAGAGTGGTCGGGGCTGGCCAATCCCGAATGACTTAGATCTTAGCTAGATTCACATGCACACCTTGTTCATCAATGATGTAGCCCAGATATTGGACTTGGCCCATGCCAAATGTGCATTTCTCCAAGTTGGCACATAGTTTGTGCTATTGTAGGTTTTGAAGGACATGCAGAATGTGTTGTAGGTGCTCTTCCCAACTCTTGCTGAAGATGAGGATATCGTCCAGATATACAACCACGAATGAGTTGGTGAAGGGATGCAAGATGTCATCCATCAACCTCATAAAAGTTGCAGGGGCATTTGTCAACCCGAAAGGCATGATCAACCACTTGAAAAGGCCCTCCTTGGATTTGAAGGTGGTCTTCCATACATCTGTGGGTTCTATTGGCACCTGGTGATAACCAGACTTCAAGTTGATCTTGCTAAAATACTTGGCCCCCTTGAGCTAGTCAAGAAGGTCATCAATCTGTGGGATTGGATACCTGTTCTTGACAGTGATTTTTTTTAGTGCCCGATAATCAACGCAGAGTCTCCAGGTTCCATCTTTCTTCTGTACAAGTACAATCAAGTTCTCAGAGGGTGAGGAAATTGGTCGGATGTGCCCTTTTTGTAGCAACTCTTGGATCTGCCACATGATTTCTTCATTTTCCAGAATGGAGTGGCGGTTTATCGGCCCATTGGGTATAGGTGCTCCAGGAGTTGGATCAATAAAATGCTTGTCCTAACAGTGCAAAGGTACCCCTGTGGATGAGGAGAATATGTCCTTGTATTCTTCCACGACCTTATCCACCTGCTTCTGCTACGTAGGGGTTCCCTTCCTGGGGGCCATGGATGTGGCCACTATCTTCCCCTTGCTTTGAGAGTGAATTAGAAAGAAAACAAATTTCCCAATCTGGGAGATGATCTTATTGCATTGCTTAGTAGAGATCAAAAAAATGGTGGTAGGCAGGGCTACCTCCAGTATCTTATAAAACTTATTGCCCAAAGTAATAATAACAGTGCGAAGCTTGGACTCATACGCAACATGACGCTTTCACAAGTACGATTAGCCTAATAACAGATCACAAAATTCAAGAGGTGCAACATCACATAATACCTCATTCGTGAAGGGTTTGATGTTGTAGGAACGTCGACATTGTTGGCTGACGCAGAGATCTTGTCCTCGGTGAAGCCCAACCGCTTCACGACCTATGTCGAAATGAGGTTCTTTTGGCTCTTGGGTATATGACTGCAGGTGTGGTGTGGTCGGTAGGCCCAACCGCTTCACCACTTATGTTGAAATGAGGTTCTTTTGGCTCCCGCTGTCGATAATGAACTATAGCGGAAAACTCTTAACTCACATCTATGAGTGGAAGAGACACCCCCCCTCTGAATCTTCGGGCTCATTCTTTGGACCTTGGTGGTGGAAACAGTGGCACTAGGTTCTGCGTCAATAATTTTCTCCCCCCTGTTGTTCTCCTTGTTGGGTTTTGGCTCAGAATTATAACATACATCAAACTCTGAAGCTTTCAGCACGACCACCAATGACTGCTTGGCGCGACACTCATTTGTGTTGTGAGTGGGGCTCTTGTGGAACTCACACCACTTTCCCATGTCCTTCTTCATCTTCATAGTGCCATTCTTTGCTTGTGGATTTGATGGGTTGTATTGGGTCGCTCCACCTTGGCTCTATCATTTGTTCTGCGGTTTGGGGGCGCTCTTGCCCTACTTTTGATTCACAGATCCAAAGTTGTGCTTCTTTTGTTTAAAATTTTGTTCAATCTTGGCAGCATATTGGTATGCTGCACCAAGCGAGGAGATGTCCAGGAACTCCATTTCTTCCTGAATGTATTTGTGCAGACAGTTGCAGTACTTGAGCACCAAATGTCACTCAGAGTCTTTGATAGTCAACTTTGTGCATAGAGTATGAAATATATTTGTGAACTCATGCACATCTTGGCCCCTTTGTTGCCGTATTGTGGTCTAATGTATGTACTTGTCCCCATAGCTCCTCACGGGGTAATATTGTTCCTTGATAGCATCTCGGAAAGAGTTCCAAGAGGGGGTGGCTATAAACAGAGAGGGTTCCTCAGCTGTTTTCTCACAATAAGTTCCCACCAGTCCTTGACATGGGGGGCAACCTTAAGCAGTGCAAAAGTAATCTTCTCCCTATCAAAGAAACTATGGATTGAAAAATAAACTTTCAACAGATTCAACCATTTATCTACAACATCTGCATCTATTTGACCTTCGAATATAGGGATATCAAAGTTCACTTGTACCTTTAAGGGGGTGACGCCTCTGAAGTGACTGCTGGATGAAGATGAGTCGCTGGTGGGCATTCACCGAAGGATCTGGGCAAAGTTGTCCATATGGATCTCAATATGAAGAAGGAACCCATAAATTGTTTGGTGATGTTGTTAAGAGAAATTGTAGGTTGGTAGGGCCACAATGTTGACGCTAGGAGGACCCATGAGTGCCACAAGTAGAGACGATCATTACCATTGGAAAAAATCTTGTTATATGGGATAGGCTCGATGAACAGGGCCATGTTGATGGCGGGTACTCCTATGTGATCTCATTGTAAATTGATTGACCATGGATTGAGTCATTCTATAAGGTCTCATTGATTCGGTCCTTGTCACATTGGTCATGATTGATTTACACATCACCAAGCACAGAAGTTTTTGGGAATCATGATCGCTGTTAGACCAAAACCCACAGGTGTTAGTAAATGATCGCATCGCCAGAGATAAGGATCCACGAGAGGTGGTTAGTCCATGTTACAAAACACATAGGGAGCGTTGATTTATGCAATGTCCAACAATCTCCCTCTAACACGAGCTGGGTGTGTATTGAACTTGTGACCTACGCTCTGATACCACTGGTTGGGAATCACGATTTCCATTAGACCAAAACCCGCAAGTGTTAGTAAACGATAGCATCACCAGAGATAAGGATCCACAATAGGCGGTTAGTCCATGTCACGAAACACATGGGGAGCGTTGATTTATCCGATGTCCAACAAAAGTAGGCTAAGAAAAGGACGTGATAAACTTGATAAGGTGGGTTTTGAGGGAACCTTGTAAGATCTCCTATCTTAGAGTCACCACCTCATGCATTCAAGCATTCAAACATCTTAGCCATGCTTGTTGAAGAATCTAGGGAAAAGTAGTGTAAAGTGATTCTTCGTTACTTGATAAGAACTGTGGAGTCTTTTTACTTTTCTTGTTATAGCTTATGCTTCTTCTTCTTCTTATTATTATTGCATATGTGTGTACTTCATCAAACTGCTACCAAAATAAAATAACAAGAACACAAAGTTTGGCTGTTTGCCACGGACAAAACCTCTCCACTCATGAGAGGAAAAGCCTTGGTAAGTTTTCTCTTATTGAAGCTTCTTATTTGAACAACTGTGAAACCCTAGACCCTTGACTAGGATATCCCCCAAGCACAAGTCAAATCCTTCCTCTTTCTGCACTATAACTTCCGACATATGGACCTTTGTCTTCCGGCACCTTGACCTTCTTTCAACACTTCGTTCTTCCTTTTATAGCAAGTAGATCTTCTAGGAGAGATACCCTTTACTTAGTGATATCCTTCATGTTGATTTGGGGAGCATCA
>APFE031757899.1:750-24823 GCA_000404065.3 Pinus taeda
TGCCATGTTTTGATGGACAGTATTGGCAAAGTCAGCAAGTTATAATATCTGTGATCATGATAAGCTGACTCGTGATGAGATCTCTTCTTCTTTAATATATAGTGTTTCTTGGATTGTTCCTCTAAATGTTGTGATTTTTCTTTAATCAGGGAGGAAGTCATTGTTTTCCTTAAGAAAGCTCTGGACGACAATAATAGAGTTTGAAAACAGTTGTTTTACAGAGAATCTTTATTTTGTTATTGATACCTTTCATTGTGCTGATATAAAACAATTTCTTTGCTAAAGGTTGCTTTCGTCAAATTTTTTGAAGTTGAAACTAGTATCATATCTAGGCTAAAGTTTTTAACTGTATCTGTCAATAATAAAGATCATATTCTAAAAAAAAAAATTGCCATTTATACAAGCGGAAAGCTCAAATTCTTAAAGAGAATATGTGTCTTTTCCGTGAATACCTATAGTAACCATTTACAACTGTTTTTATTTATAAAAAAGAAAAGAAAAACTATTCTACAAAATAGAATAATAATCTTCTATGGAAAATATATTTTAAGGATTTGTCCATTAACAGGCAAATGATCCCTTCTACCTGCTAAATCCTGTAAGACAAACGTTGATGGACCTATGACTTCAACAATCTGAAAAGGACCAAGCCACATCTTTTGAAATTTCGTATGTTTGCCTTTTTCTTCATGTGCCTTATCCCATTTTAAAACTAAATCTCCCATTTGAAATTTTTTCTGGTCATTATGTTTGAATCAAAAGAGGATTTTATTAGCGCTTGATGATGAGCATGGGTTTTCTTAGCTTGTTTTCGTTGTTCTTCTAATTTAATTATTTCCATTTGTCTTAGTTGTATGGAGGAAGTAGGTACTTCATCAATGTATTGTATTAAAGACAAGGAGGGAATGACTAAGTGAGTTGGAAGAACCACTTCTTTCCCATAAACTAAATTAAAGGGAGAAGTGCCAATTGAAGCTTTTTTAGTTATTCTATCTGCCCATAAAGCATTTACCAAAGCTTTATGCCAATTCTTCTGGTTCTGTTCAACTGTTCTTTTAATAATCCTGATTAGTTTTTTATTTGTCGACTCAACTAACCCATTACCTTGCAGATAGTAATTGGTCGAATATTTTAGTTTGAACCCTCTTTTAAGTGCAAATTCAGTCATTGCATTTCCAGAAAAGTATGATGCATTATCAAACATTAAAGCCGATGGCAATCCAAACCTAGTGATTATAAATTGATCTATGAATTCAATAATATTTTCAGAATTGGTTGTCTTGAGAGGAACTACTTCTACCCATTTAGTAAAATAATCAGTTGCCGTGAGGATGTATCTATGCTGCTTAGAAGAGTGAGGAACAATCTCACCTATTATGTCCAAGCCCCACTGAGTGAACGGTTGCTCGATGTTTACCAGCTGTAGTGGCAGGGATGATTTCTTTTGTCTTCTAGCAGTAGTTTGGCAGACTTGACATTTCCTCACGTAACTGTGTGAGTCTTTGAACAGCGTAGGCCAGTAATATCCTGCACGTAAGATTTTATGTGCAGTAGCGTCTCCAGCATAGTGTCCGCCTACTGGTCTGTCGTGGGGTTCCTACAAAACTTTTTCAGCTTCAGTTTTTTCAAGACATCTAAGAAGAACATAATCATAATTCTTTCTAAAAAGAATATCATTTATGAGCTGATATTGTTTAGCTTTCAATCTCAGAGATCTTTTCTTAGTGTGATCCAAGTGTGATGGAGCATACCCGTTCTTAAGATAATAAATGATGTCAGCATACAATGATTCTACATCATTTAGGCTTACCTCACACATTTGTACCTCTTCCGATGAAATTTCAGAAATTTGCGATGCTCCAGCCAACATTTTGCAGAATCCTTGACCTCTTACAATGTTTGCTAGTTTGATTTCAAGGTCGTATTCCTGTAAAGCAGTGATCCAATTGGCCCTTTTCTCACCCACATCCTTCTGTACTAGAAGATTTCTTACCGCTAGAAATGGTACTATCATCTTAGTACGGGTTTTAAGTAAGAAAGGTCTGAAATATTTGATTGTTTCGAAAACAGCATAGGCCTGTTTCTCCACGTCTGAATAATTGAGTTCAGCACCTTGTAAATTTGAGCTAAAAAACGCAATTGGGGCTTCCGCTTTTTCTTGATTTGCTTGAGTTAGAATCGTGGCATATGATTTCTCTGAGGCAAATGTGTATAAAATAAAAGATTCTGAAAAATTCAAGGTTGCTAAAGATGGAGCATTAATAATAGCTTGTTTGATCAGGTTGAATGCTTCATGTTCATCTTGACCCCATTTAAAATTTGAATTCTTTTTAATCATGTTTTGCAAAGGAGACACAATCCGTGAAAAATCTGGGACAAATCTCTTTACAAAATTGATTTGACCAAGGAAAGATTGCATGGCCTTTTTATTATGAGGTAGGGATATTTCATAAATTTCTTTGATTCTGTCAGGATCAATGTGAATACCGGATTTTGACACTATGAATCCTAGAAGTTTTCCTTCACTTAATGCGAAAAAAGATTTCTTTGGGTTAAGTGAAATTCCATACCTTAAACATCGTTGAAAGATTTGTTTTAATTCTTTGAGATGGTCACTTCGCTTCTTGGAGTACACTGTTATATCATCCAAATAAATTACTACAGACTTATTGACTAAACCCTTGAATGCGATGTCCATGGCTCTCTGAAATGTAGCGCCAGCATTAATCAAACTAAATGGCATCTTCTGATATGCGTATGTGCCCCATTTAGTTCTAAATGTGGTTTTCAACTGATCATCGGGACGTACCAGCACTTGATTATATCCTGAAAATCCATCCAAGAAAGTCATCAGTTCTGAGCCTGCTACTGCCTGTAGTATTTGTTCCATAGGTGGAAGAGGAAAATTGTCTTTTTGACAGGCTTTGTTAAGATTCCGAAAATCGATACAGATTCTAATATCTCCGTTTCTCTTTCTAATGGGTACCATAATGGAGACCCATTTGGAATGTTTGAGGGGGAAAATTATTCTGGCTTTTAATAACTTATTTAGCTCAGTTTTTATCTAATTTTCTAAATTGGGGTGGATCTTTCTCAGTTTCTGTTGGACAGGTTTTTCGTTCTTGATCATAGGAATAGTATGTTGAATGATAGAAGTGTCGTATGTCTTCAATTCATCATAATTCCAGGCAAAAACATTTTTATATTGTCTCAAAAGACGAATATACACTAGTTTTTCTTCAGGGACTAGGCCGAGGCCTAGGTTAACGTTTGGGTTTATCATCGGGTTCCTAGGTTTACTAAATTCGTAGTTCAGAGTGACGTAGAGCTTTGAATTGGTAGACCTTTTTAAACCGATTTTTCAAATCGTAAGTCTTTCTACTTAACCACTGATTTAGGTATAGCATTATCAGTGCTATTTTGTTGTATTTGTCGATCATGATGGTCTTCGTCAATTATTTGATTGGAGTAGGATCCTTCAGAAGTGAGGAAATTTACGATATCAAGATCGTCATTGAATACTCTCCAATTTGTAATGTTGTCAGGGATGGACGGTCTAAAGATTAATTCTATTGAGAATCTATCTGGACTAAAATCTTCGGAGGGAATAAGCTTCGAGGCTACATTAGCCAAAAGGTTTGTGCTTGTGTTTTGGAGTCTCAGGATTGAAGAAATATTAAATGCTATGAAATGCTCAGTCAGATCTTATACTAAAGATTGATAGTGTTTTAAATGACCTGATAAGCAATGTATAGTGTTATGTACCTGTTTAACGACAATCTCAGAGTCTCCGAAGACTTGAAGATACTTGACGTTCAACCTGATTGCTTTGTACAGGCCTTGCACCAAGGCCTCGTATTCTGTTGTATTGTTTGTGCAATCGAATTCGAGTCTGCACGTAAGCATGGTCTTATTTCCTTCTGGACTAATCAGAATGCATCCTGCTCCTGCTCCTTCCTTAGTTAGGAGCCATCAAAATATTAATTTCAAAACAAAGATGATTACGGTTTATCTAAAAAATAACACACTGAACTATAGTTGGGAAAATTTCGACTGGGGACAAAAACTGAATTTTCTAAGTAGGGTGATGTGTGGCATTGAAATTGCCGAGAAAGAATCTACGAGTAATTGCCTATGACTACTGTATACGCTACTGTTTTCCATTTTCTCCTCTAATTCCGTTACTATGTACCGGTGTAAACTCTCGTTCAACCTTTTATTTTGATTGGCTTTACCGTGTAGGGTAACCACATGTGCGACCAGTCGGTTGCGAAGTATCCATGGAGTTTTTCGGACCAATCTCTGCTAAGAATTAGGCCATAGAATTCTGGGATATCAGCCACTAGAATGTCAATAACCTGACATATCTTCAGGTTGGATGACAATCTTATGGTTACTTGATTAAGTTCACCAATCACTTCGACTTGAGATCGATCAAGTTGGATTATGCGCACTGCGGATTTTTGTGGTTGAACATTTAACTTGGCACATATTGATCTGGGTAAAATATTCGATGAAGCACTGGAATCTACCAAACAATTGTGCACATTTTTTTTGAAAATTTCATAAGTGAGAAGAAACGGGGGAGTGTGAGATCTTGATCTTCCTCCAATCAAGGTGATGTCGTTTGGATCAATCTTATTGATCGCGCTAGTTTGAGGTCCTCCCATGTTGTGGGAAGCTTGAGAGAGTACAGTGGTAGTGAAAGATGCAATAGGCACGGCATGTAATTCTTTCATCATTATCTTGTGTTGATGTTTCAATTTGCTCAATTCGTAAAGGGTAATATTAGCCCTAGTCTTTTTCATGTCATCAATAATATTGTACTCCATTTCATCTGACACTATCAGTGTTTTTGATGGAGTTGTTTGATCTGCTTGGACTGGGCTAGATTGAGTTGCTTTAGTGGTCGTTTTCTTTTTTGCGACTTTATCTTTTGTTGCAGGATTTGCGCTCTTCTGCTTAGAGGTAGTTTGGGGAGGATCAAGCTGATTTTTGCTTCGTGTGCTAACTGGAAATACTTCTTGATCTTCTTCTTATGGGAGGATGAAATCCCACATTCCTTGTAATTCCACAACTTCTTCATCATCAGTCTACCCTTTAGTGGCACTTTCTTCTTCTTCCTCTTCCTCGGATTCAGCGTTTGAAATGGCATTGGGTGGTTTTGCATCCGTTGAAGGACCTCTTTTAAAAGCTCTGTAGGGCTTTTTTGAAGAAGTTTCTGCTACCTGTTTTTTTATGTCAACCATCTCATTAGACATGGTCTTTAAAACTTTCTTCAATCCTTCCAAATCGAAAGGGTCTTTTGTTGTCTCTTTTTGGAGTCTTCTTTGAAGGTGACTTTTTTAGATTTGTGTTCCTCTATCGCGGATCTCTTTTCCAGGGCTATTACGCGTCACTCTACTGCTATCGCCTCTGTCATGTTTTCAACTAAGGTTGTTTTATTTGCTCTATCCACGAAGATTGATGTGTTTGATGGTAAAGCAGTAATATACCATTCACATCGTACTTCTTCGCTGGGTTGGGAAGCAGTGGGAATTTTGTTGAGAATTTTATTGAACTGTAAATTGAAATCTTTGATAGGCTTTTTAGCTTCGGCTTTAAGATTGGATAGGCCATTGATTAACGTTGCCATTGATCTGTCATCACAAAACTTGGTAAGGAATTGATTCTGGAAGATATCCCAACTTGTGATAGACTTGGAGGGTAGTGAAAAGTACCATGACCCGGCTGTCCCTTGCAGTGTATAAGGAAAAAGCTGAACAACAGTGTCTTCATTAGTAACTCCGTTGAGATTGATAGAAAGCATGAAATTGTTTATGTGTTCTTCTGCTAGCATGCCTGCTTATGGATTGAATTTGGGCAGCCATTTCTCAGGATGTGCCGGTATTTGACTCAAGGGCGCAGGCATTAAAACTGCTCCAGGGTTGTTCCATGGAGACTGGGCCATCGTTGAGCTGCTAGTAGAGGAAAGTGCAGAAGATGATCCCTGTGGATGGGAAGATGAGGATACTATGATCATAGATGATTGAAGAGGCGTTGTGGGAGTTCCGGTAGATGGATGGATGATGGTTTGGAATGGAGGTGTGGGTGGTTGACTTCGCGGTGGGGTAGTTGAAATGGATGATGTAGATAAAAGAGTCTCACTGTCAGACTCTTGCGGTAATTTCCTCGCTCTTTTCCTGGTGGGAAGAAGCAACTCAATTGGCTGAATGCCAAATTTTTCACTCTTTAACCTGGTTAGGGGTTGAGCAGGATTGTACTGCGAAGTCACACTGCTTTGAGATTTATCATACCTCTGAGGAGAAAAGAAAAATCCCTGAAGTTTGTGAATCAGAGATTCAACTTCAGGAGGTTCAATGGTAGATTGTTCTTAAATATTAGGGTGTGTAGCAGTGGTTGATACTCGAGCGACTTCTGACTCTGGATTTAAACGTACTGGGGAAGTCAGGGGAGATGATGAGGGCGATTTACTCTCAGAATGGTATTTAGATTTTGATTTAGGTGCCATTCACAGTTCAGGCCCTCCTTCTAGCACCAAATATGTTGAAGCCCCGAAAATTGGGTCGACAACAAGGGGGATACCCGCCCGGTCCGGACCTTGGTTGGCAGCTCCTTATCCGTTTGGTATAGTGGGTCCAACTGGGGATAATGGGACTAGTTTCCCAATCTAAGGGTGTGTGTGTGTGCAAAATTGGATGTTGCTGATCTAAAAGTTCTTATCTAAACTACTTTAATCTAACTCTATGCTATTGTAATCTAATGAAAACAACACATCTAATCTATGCTAACCCGGGATGTAATTCTTCTATTATGCGATCTAAAGAGATTTCAAATAATAACTGGTAATAAAGATCATTCAACAATTATAAGAATGGAAATCAATTAAGATGAACCACTTTGCATAAAAGTTAGGCAAAACAGTTGTGAACAACATATCACATAATAAGTTATTCACACATTAAACATAAATAAATGGCTCCACTGTACAAAAGTGCCAAATGGTAACACAAACATTCATGTAATAACATATAAACAACTAAAAACTGTATATTGCTTTAAGAATATAAGCAAAAATGATCAAGAGATAAAAGTACCATTTATGACTGGTCCTACTCATAAGCTTCAAGCAACAATGATTTATCTTTCCTTGTTCCAATATCTACTAAGAGTATAGAAGTGCAACATCAGTAGCAGATATCAAATGCAAACATTAATAAATATCGATCCTTCCATTCATCAAAACCTCCTCTGAGGGTGCAAAAGTGCATGTTCTGAGGATAAGTTTTTGACAAATTTCTGGACCCTTCTCTAAATGCATGAGAAGGGTTTAAACACTGTTAACTAAATAACCTAATTACATAAATTTAGGATACGGTTTTTTTAAATGACCACCCTCTTTCTAAGCAAACTTATTTCTAAAAACCGAATCTAATTCCTAACTATTTCTGCATTTACTCCTTGATGTTGCAAGCATTCATCATTTTCTTGGGAAGAGTCGGCTGGTTGCTTTCCGCTTTTGTTTGAGTAAAGCAAATAGGAATGGCAAGTGCTGGCACTATTTTTTAGTAAATTAGAAGATATTTTTAGGGATCATCCTCTTGCCAGGTGATTTCACTGCGTATATACTTGGTAACATCCCAAATTTCCCTCAAATTGCTTCTGCTTTTACTATCTTGGCTTCCGGACTTGCGAATGACTAAGCAAGTTAGGGACTTTGATTTCTGAACAATTTTCGAAAACTGCCTCCGTTCTTTGATCCGGGCCTTTCTGATGCGTTTTTTTGTCTGTAGCGCCTTTTCCTTTTCCGGGCATAAGCTTTTTCAGAATTTTGTAAACATGTTGTTTTTTGTGAGCTTTTTACCCTGAGTGTTGGATCGCCTATTGATATCAGCATCTATTCAGTAATGCTCTGGAACCTGTGGTTTCGTCGCATGTGGTATTCATTTATGAGGGCATCTCTTCTCTGTCTCCGAGCATTGACGCTTTCCCTTTTTTCTTAGATGTTTCCTGCGCATTGCTCCATGTTGTTTCCTGTTTTTCATTCCTGCAGTTTACGCAAAGGAAAAAGAGTTACAACAATAAATATTAACGCGAAAGCTCTAAGCTCTACAAATGCATAAAATAATGCCACCCATTGTGAACTGACTCTTCGAAAAACATAAAACTGTCCTTTATTAACGCTTTGGCGTACGTTCATTAATTTCGTTTAAGGTGCGCGCCCAATTTTTTGGTTTATGGACAAATTTTCTTTAATGTTGAGCCGAGGAAGATTTGTGATGGGCGGTTTCTGCAACCTACATTACGTTATCGCGTTATCGCATTTTTCGTCAAGATCGCGATATCGCAGATCGCAGATCGCAGCTCGTATCATCACACCATCGCAATTAGTGCAAGATCACATTTATCGCAAGATCGCAAATCATGTTAAGCTATTGTGTGCTGCTTATGCGATGTTGCGATATGCGATGTCGCATATCAGCCATCGGAGAATTATCAAGATCTTCATTTATGGGCGCTTCTTGATGTATGCGATGCGATGGATTTCGCGTCGCTTTTTTTGCATTTTTTATTGTGCTCATAAAGAAATGTTTTACTCTCTTCTCGCGATGCAATATATTTTTAAGGAGTACAATACAAAATAATTTTTTTGAATTTTTTACTAAGGGTCCCCACTTGTTTAATTGTTATTGCTAACACTAAATAAGGAGGGGGGTTGTTGGTGGCCACAACAATGGCGATTCACTTGGAAGAACCAGTTATCTTTGCTTTCCTATTGAAACTTACTTCCAAAACAGAAAAATTTTCATAAATCTAAACTTTGTTATGGACAGATAGAGTACATTATGCTTTATTCTATCAATGATATTCTATTTCAACCTCTTTTTATTCTAATTGTTTACTTCCTCAGACTTGTCCTTGTATTTACATCAGCCATTACTTGGTCTTGTAAGGATAAAATAAAGTCTTCTCTATATGCCAGCCTTTAAAATATGCTCGTTTGTCGTAGGTAGAGCCTCTGCTGCTAGCAGGTGTCCATAGCCTCGACAGGGTTACCTGTTACCCAGTAATGATCCTTTATCCTGCTCAAGGTGATCTACAACTTTCAAAGGAAAAACCCGCATTTACACTTTTTCTTTGGTTTTTTCTTTTTTTTATTCTTTAAAGAACAATGTCTTGGTTTGGTAGCCACATTATGACACAGTCATACACTTGATTTACATTCTTGCTGAACAAGCTGGCTCATGATGAGACCCATTGTCTTTTGATTTTAACAATCTTGAGTCATCACCCTGTTTTGATGGACAGTATTGGCAAAGTCAGCAAGTTATAATATCTGTGATCATGATAAGCCGGCTTGTGATGAGACCTCTTATTCTTTAAGATATGGTGCTTCTTGGGATGTTCCTTCGAATGTTGTGATTTTCTTTAACAGGGAGGAAGTCATTGCTTTCCTTAAAAAAGATCTGGACGACAATAATAGAGTTTGAAAATAGTTGCTTTACAGAGAATCCCTATTTTGTTATTGATACCTTTCATTGTGCTGATATAAAACAATTTCTTTGCCAAAGGTTGCTTTCGTCAAATTTTTTTGGAAGTTGAAACTAGCATCATATCTAGGCTAAAGTTTTTAACTGTATCTATCAATAATAAAGATCAGGTTCTCTAAAATTTTTGTCGTTTATACAAGCGGAAAGCTCAAAATCTTAAAGAGAATTGGTGTCTTTTCCATGAATACCTATAGTAACCATTCACAACCGGTTTTATTATGAAAAAGAAAAGAAAAATAAAACTTATTCTAAAAAATAGAAGAATAATCTTCTATGGAAAATATATTTTAAGGATTTGTCCATTAACAGGCAGAGAATCCCTTCTACCTGCTAAATCCTGTAAGACAAATGTTGACGGACCTATGACTTCAACAATCTGAAAAGGACCAAGCCACATCTTTTGAAATTTTGTATTTTTGCCTTTTTCTTCATGTGCCTTATCCCATTTTAAAACTAAATCTCCTATTTGAAAATTTTTTCTGGTCATTATGTTTGAATCAAAAGAGGATTTTATTAGCACTTGATGATGAGCATGGGTTTTCTTAGCTTGTTCTCATTGTTCTTCTAATTTAATTATTTCCATTTGTCTTAGTTCTATGGAGGAAGTAGGTACTTCATCAATGTATTGTATTAAAGACAAGGAGGGAATGACTAAGTGAGTTGGAAGAACCACTTCTTTCCCATAAACTAAATTAAAGGGAGAAGTGTCGATCGAAGCTTTTTTCGTTATTCTATCTACCCATAGAGCATTTATCAACGCTTTATGCCAATTCTTTTGGTTTTGGTCAACTGTTCTTTTAATAATCTTGATTAGGTTTTCGTTTGTTGACTCAGCTAACCCATTACCTTGTGGATAGTAATTGGCCGAATATTTTAGTTTGAACCCTCTTTTAAGTGCAAATTCCGTCATTGCATTTCCAGAAAAGTATGATGCATTATCAAAAATTAAAGCTGATGGCAATCCAAACCTAGTGATTATAAATTGATCTATGAATTCAATAATATTTTCAGAATTAGCTGTCTTGAGAGGAACTACTTCTACCCATTTAGTAAAATAATCTGTTGCCGTGAGGATGTATCTATGCTACTTAGAAGAGTGAGGAACGATCTCACCTATTATGTCTAAGCCCCACTGAGCAAATGGTTTCTCGATGTTTACCGGCTGTAGTGGCAGGGACGGTTTCCTTTGTCTCTCAGCAGTAGTTTGGCAGACTTGGCATTTCCTCACGTAACTGTGTGAGTCTTTGAACAGCGTAGGCCAGTAATATCCTGCACGTAATATTTTATGTGCAGTAGCATCTCTAGCGTAGTGTCCACATGCTGGTCCATCGTGGAGTTCCTGCAAAACCTTTTCAGCTTCAGCTTTTTCCAGACATCTGAGAAGAACAGAATCATAACTTTTTCTAAAAAGAATATCATTTATGAGCTGATATTGTTTAACTTTTAATCTCAGAGCTCTTTTCTTAGTGTGATCAAGGTGTGTTGGAGCATACCCGTTCTTAAGAAAATAAATGATGTCAGCGTACAATGATTCTGCATCGTTTAGGCTTACCTCACACACTTGTACCTCTTCAGATGAATTTTCAGAAATTTGCGATGCTCCAGCCAACATTTTGCAGAAGCCTTGACCTCTTACAATGTTCGTTGGTTTGATTTCAGGGTCGTACTCCTGCAAAGCAGTGATCCAATTGGCTCTTTTCTCACCCACATCCTTCTGTACTAGAAGATTTCTTACCGCTGGAAACGGTACTATGACCTTGGTATGGGTTTTAAGTAAGAAAGGTCTGAAATATTTGATAGCTTTGAAAACGGCATAAGCTTGTTTCTCCACGTCAGAATAATTGAGTTCAGCAGCTTGTAAATTTGAGCTAAAAAACGCGATTGGAGATTCCACTTTTTATTGATTTGCTTGAGTTAGAATCACAGCATATGATTTCTCTAAGGAAAATGTGTATAAAGTAAAAGATTTTGAAAAATTCGGGGTTTCTAAAGACGGAGCATTAATGATATCTTGCTTGATTAGGTTGAATGCTTCATGTTCATCTTGACCCCATTTAAAATTTGAATTCTTTTTAATCATGTTTTGCAAAGGAGATACAATTCGTGAAAAATCTGGAACGAATCTCTTTACAAAATTGATTTGACCAAGGAAAGATTACATGGCTTTTTTATTATGAGGTAGGGATATTTCAGAAATTTCTTTGATTCTGTCGGGATCAATGTGAATACCAGATTTCGACACTATGAATCCTAGAAGTTTTCCTTCACTTAATGCAAAAAAAAAGATTTCTTTGGGTTAAGTGAAATTCCATACCTTAAACATCGTTGAAAGATTTGTTTTATATCTTTGAGATGATCACTTCACTTCTTGGAGTACACTGTTATATCATCCAAATAAATCACTACAGACTTATTGACTAAACCCTTGAATGTGATGTCCATAGCTCTTTGAAATGTAGCGCCAGCATTGATCAACCCAAATGGCATTTTCCGATATGCGTATGTGTCCCATTTAGTTCTGAATGTGGTTTTCAACTGATCATCGGGATGTACCAGCACTTGGTTATATCCTGAAAATCCATCTAAGAAAGACATCAGTTCTGAGCCTGCTACTGCCTGTAGTATTTGTTCCATAGGTGGAAGAGGAAAATTGTCTTTTTGGCAAGCTTTGTTAAGATTCCGAAAATCGATGCAGATTCTAATATCTCCATTTTTCTTTCTAACAGGTACCAAATTGGAGACCCATTTGGAATGTCTAACGGGGAAAATTATTCTGGCTTTCAGTAACTTATTTAGCTCAGTTTTTATCTGATTTTCTAAATTGGGGTGGATTTTTCTTAGTTTCTGTTGGACAGGTTTTTCGTTATTGATCATAGGAATAGTATGCTGAATGATAGAAGTGTCGTATGTCTTTAGTTCATCATAATTCCAGGAAAAAACATTTTTATATTGTCTCAAAAGATGAATATACACTAGTTTTTCTTCAGGGACTAGGCCGAGGCCTAGGTTAACTTTTTGTGGTTTATCATCGGTCCCTAGGTTTACTAATTTGTAGTTCATAGTTGGACTATAGAGCTTTGAATTGGTAGAACTTTTAAACCTATTTTTTAAATCGTATAAGTCTTCTAACTTAACCACCGATTTAGGTATAGCATTATCAGTGCTATTTGGTTGTATTTGTTGATCGTGATGGTCTTCGTCAATTATTTGATTAGAGTAGGATCCTTCAGAAGCGAGGACATTTACAATATCAGGATCGTCATTGAACACTTTCCAATTTGTAACATTGTCATGGATGGACGGTCTGAAGATTAATTCTATTAAGAATCTATCTGGACTAAAATCTTCGGAGGGAATAAGCTTAGAGGCTACGTTAGCCAAAAGGTCTGCGCTTGCGTTTTGGAGTCTCGGGATTGAAGAAATATTAAATGATATGAAATGCTCAGTCAGATCTTGTACTAAAGATTGATAGTGCTTTAAATGACCAGATAAGCAATGTATAGTGTTACGTACCTGTTTGACGACAATTTCAAAGTCTCCGAAGACTTGAAGATACTTGACATTCAACTCGATTGCTTTGTACAGGCCTTGCACCAAGGCCTCGTATTCTGCTGTATTGTTTGTGCAATCGAATTCGAGTCTGCATGTAAGCATGGTCTTATTTCCTTCTCGACTAATCAGAACGCATCCTGCTCCTGCTCCTTCTTTAGATTTAGATCCATCAAAATATAATTTCCAAAACAAAGATGTATTTACAAGTTTATCTAAAAAATTAACACACTTTGAACTATTAGTTTGGGAAAAAATTTTGATTTGGGACGAAACTGAATTTTCTAAGTAGGGTGATGAATGAGCATTGAAATTGCCGAGAAAAGAATCTACCGAGTAATTTCCTATGATACTGCTGTTATATTCTATTGCTTCATTTTCTCCCTCCAATTCCGTTACTATGTACTTTTGGTGTAACTCTCGTTCAACCTTTATTTGATTTGGTTTACCGTTGTACGGTAACCACATATGCGACCAGTCGGTCGCGAAGTATCCATGGAGTTTCTCGGACCAATCTCTGCTAAGAATTAGGCCATAGAATTCTGGGATATCAACCACTAGAATGTCAATAACCTGACATATTTTAGGATTGGATGACAATCTTATGGTTACTTGATTAAGTTCACCAATCAATTCAACTTGAGATCGATCAAGTTGAACTATGCGCACTGCGGATTTCCTTGGTTGAATGTTTAACTTGGCACATACTGATTTGGGTAAAATATTCGATGAAGCACCAGAACCTATCAAACAATTGTGCACGTTTTTGTTGAAAATTTCATAAGTGAGGAGAAACAGGGGAGTGTGAGATCTTGATCTTCCTCCAATTAAGGCGATGTCTCTTGGGTCAATCTTATTGATCGCGTTGGTTGGAGGTCTTCCCATGTTGTGGGAAGCTTGAGAGAGTACAGCGGTAGGCAAAGATGCAATAGGCACGACATGAAATTCTTTCATCATTATCTTTTGTTGATGTTTCAACTTGCTCAATTCGTAAAGGGTAATATTAGCCCTAGTCTTTCTCATGTCATCTATAATATTGTACTCCATTTCATCCGACACTATCAATGTTTTTGATGGAGTTGTTTGATCTTCTTGGACTGGGCTAGATTGAGTCGCTTTAGTGGTTGTTTTCTTTGTTGCGACTTTATCTTTCGTTGCAGGGCTTGTGCTCTTCTGCTTAGGGGTAGTTTGGGGAGGATCAAGCTGGTTTTTGCTTCGTGTGCTAACTAGAAATACTTCTTGATCTTCTTCTTGTGGGAGGATGAAGTCCCACATTCCTTGTAATTCCACAACTTCTTCGTCATCAGTCTGCCCTTCAGTGGCACTTTCTTCTTCTTCTTCCTCTTCCTTGGATTCAACGTTTGAAATGGAATTGGGTGGTTTTATATCCGTTGAAGGACCTCTTTTAAAAGCTCTATAGGGCTTTTTTGAAGAAGTTTCTGCTACTTGTTTTTTTATGTCAACCATCTCAGTAGACATAGTTTTTAAAACTTTCTGGAATCCTTCCAAATCAAAAGGGTCTTTCACTTGTTTCTTTTTGGAGTCTTCTTTGAAGGTGACTTTTTTAGATTTGCGTTCTTCTATCGTAGATCTTTTTTCCAGGGCTATTACGCGTTTCTCTACTGCTATCGCCTCTGTCATGTTTTCAACTAAGGTTGTTTTATTTGCTCTGTCCATGAAGATTGTTGTGTTTGATGGTAAAGCAGTAATATACCATTCACATCGTACTTCTTTGCGGGGTCGGGAAGCAGTAGGAATTTTTTTGAGAATTTTATTGAATCGTAAATTGAAATCTTTGATAGGTTCTATAGCTTTGGCTTTAAGATTGGATGGGTCATTGCTTAACATTGTCGTTGATCTGTCATCACCAAACTTGGTGAGGAACTGATTCTGGAAGATGTCCCAACATGTGATAGACTCGGAGGGTAATGAAAAGTACCATGACCCGGCTGTTCGTTGCATTGTATAGGGAAAAAGACGAACAACAACGTCTTCATTAGTAACTCCGTTGAGATTGATAGAAACCATAAAATTGTTTATGTGTTCTTCTACTAGCATGCCTGCTTCAGGATTGAATTTGGACAGCCATTACTCAGGATGGGCCGGTATTGGACTCAAGGGTGCAGGCATTAAAACTACCCCGGGGTTGTTCCATGGAGACTGGGCCATCGTTGAGCTGGTAGTAGAGGAAAGTGCAGAAGATGATCCCTACGGCTGGGAAGATGAAGATATTATGATCGTAGATGAATGAAGAGGGGTTGTGGGAGTTCCGGTAGACGGATGGATGATGATTTGGAATGGAGGCATGGGTGGTTGACTTCGCGGTGAGGTAGTTGAAATGGATGATGTAGACGAAAGAGTCTCATTGTCAGACTCTAGTAGTAATTTCCTGGCTCTGTTCCTGGTGGGAAGAGGCAACTCAGTTGGCTAAATGCCAAATTTTTCACTCTTTAACGTAGTCAGGGGATGAGCAGGATTGTACTGCGAAGTCACATTGCTTTGAGATTTATCAGACCTCTAAGGAGAAATGAAAAATTCCTGAAGTTTGTGAATCAGTGATTCAACTTCAGGGGTTTTAATGATAGATTGGTCTGAAATATTAGGGGGTGTAGCAGCATTTGATAATCGAGCGACTTCTGATTCTGGATTTAAACGTACTAGGGAAGTCATGGGAGATGATGAGGGCGATTTACTCTCAGAATGGTATTTAGATTTAGATTTAGGTGCCATTCATAGTTCAGGCCCTCCTTCTAGCGCCAAATATGTTGAAGCCTCAAAAATCGGGTCGACAACAAGGGGCATACTCACCCGGTCCAGACCTTGGTTGACAACTCCTTATCCATTTGGTATAGTGAGTCCGACTAGGGATAATGGGACCAGTTTCCCAATCTTAGGGTGTGTGTGTGTAGAATTGGATGTTGTTGATCTAAAGTTCATATCTGAGCTACTTTAATCTAACTCTATGCTATTGTAATCTAATGAAAACAACACATCTAATCTATGTTAACCCGGGATGTAATTCTTCTATTATGCGATCTAAAGAGATTTCAAATAATAGCTAGTAATAAAGATCATTCAACAATTATAAGAATAGAAATCAGTTAAGATGAACCACTTTGCATAAAAAGTTAAGCAAAACAGTTGTGAACAACATATCGCATAATAAGTTATTCACACATTAAACATAAATAAATCGCTCCACCATACAGAAGTGCCAAATGGTAACACAAACATTCATGTAATAACATATAAACAACTAAAAATTGTATATTGCTTTAAGAATATAAGCAGAAATAATCAAGAGATAAAAGTACCATTTATGACTGGTCCTACTCATAAGCTTCAAGCAACAATGGTTTATCTTTCCTTGTTCTAATATCTACTAAGAGTACAGAAGTGCAACATCAGTAGCAGATATCAAATGCAAACATCAATAAATCTCGATGCTTCCATTCATCAAAACCTCCTCTGAGGGTGCAAAAGTGCATGTTCTGAGGATAAGTTTTTGAAAAATTTCTGGACCCTTCTCTAAATGCATGAGAAGGATTTAAATACTACTAACTAAAACTGATAATAAGTTATTTACAAAAAATCATGATGCGGTTTTCAAATGACCGCCCTTTTTCTAATCTAATTCTTTAAGCAAAAAATAAGATTCCAAATCAAGCTATTTATGTATCTGGTCTTTAAAGCTACATGTGTTCAACATTTGTTTAAGGAGAGTCGGTTGGCTAACTTCTGCTTTGAGCTGTGCTGAAAAACGGAATCAACGAGTGTTGGCACCACCTTTTCAGCCGTATTTGTGATACATTTCACGGTCATCCACTGACTATGCGGTTTAACCAAATATGTCCAGTAACATTCCCAATTTAATCCTTTTAGTGCTTGGATTTCTTTTTCCTTTTCCTGTGCTTTCTGCTTCCAATCACCCTCTAATTTTTATTTATTTGGCAAATACCCCGAAATAGTTTCTGCGATCATATTTGCTCTATGCAAATTCTCATTTATACTATCGATGAGAATACTTAGTGTTGTAGTTGCTGTACCTGCCGCCTTTTCTGCTTCCTTGATTTGATCATCCCACTTACTAAAGAGTAACTCTTTATGATTCTCATTTATCCTGGGTGCACCTGCCTCTTTTCCTTCTTCTCCATCCTGCCAAGTCAGATAATCAGTCACCTGTTTGTCAACCAGATCATAATCTCTTCGTAATTTGACCACTTGATTAGTGATCTTATCACTCATTTCGCAGTAGTAACTCCATTGTGATATCTTTTGTCCCAATACTTCTTGTTGCTGCAGTAGTTGTTCATTCAAGGCAATAGATTCTGAAATAAACTCTGTAAGCTTGGGCTCATCTTTATGCGTCTCTTGTAGATTTTGCAATTGTTTTCCTTTTTCATCCAGACTTCTTTGATAACTTACTTGCATGTGCTAGAACTCTTCCTGTAACTTTTCAAGCTATTCGCGTGCCTCATTATTAGTATTGGCTTGTTGCAATTGTTATTGTAGTAATTGTATTTGATCTTCTTGTTCTTTCAACAATTGTTGTACTTTTGATGCTTTGTCAATAGTCGTAGAAGCATACGCTCCTGCGATCTGAGACATCTTAGTGAGATTTTCAGTTGGATTTTTGTTGGGGTCTTTCCATAAGACGTCCAATTGCTCAGCATCTTGATGCAGCATATTTTCTAATTTCATTTTCTTTCTTTGTCTTCTCACTATTGCTTTATGTTGAGGACTATAAAAGATGTCCAGAGGAGGAATTTCTTCTATATTAAGCACAAGTTTGGAAGATGGAGTGATAGGAACATTTTCTTTTTTTGAGACATTGCCGACTATGGTTGAGATTACTCCTTCTACATTCTGAGTATTGCTTGTAGGTGATTTTGGGATTTGTCCTTCAAGATTGATCAATTCATTGAAGTTTTCCCATTCCTTGTCAAGCTCGCTTATGACAGGTGGTGGTTTGATGATGAGAGAGGGAGGATCTTTCTGCGGGCAGGTAGTAACTTGCTGTTGCGTAATTTTCATCGACTGAGTCGTGTCTTTAGCTGCCTCTTCGTTCTTATTTTGGTCGTTCCCGGATCTTTTAGAATGTTCAGATGTTTCTTGTGCGGACTTAGATTTAGATCTGGAACTGCTTGAATTCCCATTGAGGCTGATGCTTGGATTTGGCTCTATGGTAGGTAATTGCAGCTTTTCTAAAGGGATAGTAGCCAATCTTTTTTCCCTGTATATCATGAACTTTTGAAGGTCTTCTGGAGATAATTGCGATTGGACTTCCTGCAAAATTTCTTGGAGTGAGATTTTATTTTGGAACAAGTCATCAAACAAATCCTTTTTGCCAAAGAATACTTTCACCTTGACCATAGTTGTGAAATTCTGAGCAATTTCATTTAGGTCAAATGGTCTTTCCGGGATTTTAAATAACTGGAGACATGTTATATTCTGTATTTCTGCGAATGCATGACCTACATCGAACAGTGAAAAGGCCCCACAAGCCACAGGAAACTGTGGCCATATGGCCTTCTTCTTGTCCTTTAAATCTCTTGTTAGGTCGCCTTCTGAACAGGTTTGATAAGCAATTTCTCGAGCCAGAAGTTTATCGGGGATATATAAAGGTAGAACATGATGGGGGACAGTGCTTCCAAAAACTCTAATATAAGTGAATAATTCCTCCCCGAACCATCTTGCGATGGGGATGATATCTATATGTGCCTCGGGTGAGCACCTTGAGGGGTCTTTATCATATATCATTCTATACAAGGGTAGGATAAGTCCGTGACAAATTTGGTAAAAATATGGAACGAACTGGGAGTCCCATAATATCTTATGATAGACATGAATGGGTAATGGGTCCTGAGTCATCCATTTCCAACCTAAAACAGGAAATTTAGACACATAAAAAATAGAGTCCATAACATATGCGGATAGGAAAAAATGGGGATAGATCCTTTCAGACATGGATCTTTTAGACCGGTAATTGAGAATAGCCGTGACTAGGTTATCAGAAAAGATCTTGGCCCAATCTATAATTACGGCATTTGTAGCAGCATCTATTAATGGAAACCATTCAGATGAAAAATTATTGATATCTGGCTTCCCAAACAATCTATAGAGCATGGCTGCAGCAAAAATATATGGGGAGGTGAGGGAACTAGTGTTGTACATACCGCTTTTGTCTTTCTTGAGAGGTTCATCTTTTCTAGACCAATCCTTGGTGGTCTCTGATAGGTCCGGGTTTTCTCCCATGAATTTCTCAATGAATTGCGTGCTGTAAGATGCCTTCGGCTCAGGAAGATGGTACATGAGTTTTAAATCTTGTACAGCGATGGATCCGATGAGCCCTTGTCCTTGAATCTTGAACTTTCTGTCCTTCATTTCTTCATTATCAAGTATCCACTTGATCGTGTCCATATACGGGATAATTTTGGTCTTGCTACTATCCTATGTAGGAATGAGCAAGCTAATTCTTCTAGGGATGCCTTGGAAGATCCCTGTGAATCAGAGCCAGCAGTAACCTTCATTATTTTGGGGTTTTCTTCTTCAAGGAGTCTGTACATGCCTTCCCATGTTGATATCCCTGCGTCTCTGTTACACGCTGTGTCTGTGTATAATGGTGCCATTCCCTTCACCTCAGAGCTCTAAGCTTTATTTTTCTTTCCCATTTCTTCTGGCGTATTGCCTTGTATAGTGCTCCGCTCTCTGTTCCTTTAGCTCACAAGTGAAATGGAAATGATTGACCAAGAAAGGTGATGGGAGAGTTTTAAATGCAGCAAATACATCAAATATGCCACCTTACGTGAAGAAATTCTTTGAAAAGCACGCGTCCATGTTTCAATAATAACTGACAACTAATCCTTTATTAATATTTAAAGCACATGATCTTGAGTCAGATTATAGTAAGTGGCCTTTCTTGAATAGCATACCCAAAAAGATTCGCGATGGAGCGACTCTGCGATTTGCATCGCAGATCACAACATCGCAATCATCGCATATCGCGATATCACAATGTCGCAGATCACAGAAGTTTCATGTTCGCCAAATTTCATTAGCCTATTCTTTGCGATATGCGATATTGTGATCGGTGTTATTACAGATCGATAAATCTTGAAGTTTTTCTTAATAGCTCTTTCTTATTGCGATGTGATAGCCAAATGATGGGACTTTACTATCATTTTGCGATGCCGCTTTCTTTTTTAGATATTTTTCTTATCATAAACTTAGGTTTTTTAAAGTATTCAAAAGATCTTCCTAAGTTTACGATGGTGACCTTATTCTGGAGAAAGGAAACTCTTGCTTTTTCTAAAATTTTAGCTAAGGGTCCCCATTCATTTAGTCTTTTGGATAACACTTAAATGAAAAAGGGGGGGGTTGTTGTTGGCCACAACAATTGGTGATTCACTTGGGAGAACCAGTTATCTCTGTTTTTCTTTTGAACTTTTCAAACTTCTAAAATAGAAAGTTTTTTAGAAATCTCAATCTTTATTATGGAAAGATGAAGTATATTATACTCTAAACTGTCACGATATTTTGTTTCAACCTCTTTCCATTTTAAATATTCGCTTCTCTAGCTTGTCCTTGCATTTACATCAGTCATTACTTGGTCTTGTAAAAAAAAAAGAAAAAAATAAAGTTTTCCCTATGAACCAGTTTTAAATATGCTCATTTGTCGTAGGTAGAGCCTCTGCTGCCAGCAGGCGTCCATAGCCTCGACAGGGTTACCTGTTACCCAGCAATGATCCTTTATCCCGCTTAAGGTGATCTACAACTTTCAAAGAAAAACCCATATTGACACTTATTGCTTTGATTTTCTTTTTTATTATTAAAGAACAATGTCTTGGTTTGGTAGCCAAATTATGACACAGTGATTCACTTGATTTACACTTTTGTTGAACAAGCTAGCTCGTGATGAGACCCCTTGTCTTTTGATTTCAACAATCTTGAGTCATTGCCCTGTTTTGGTGGATAGTATTGGCAAAGTCAGCAAGTTATAATACTTGTGATCATGATAAGCCAGCTCGTGATGAGACCTCTTAATCTTTAAGATAAAGTGTATTCATGGATTATTCCTGTGAATGCTGCGATTTTATTTAGCAGGGAGGAAGTCATTTTTTCCTTAAGAAAGTTCTGGACGACAATAATAGAGTTTGAAAACAGCCGCTTTACAGAGAATCCCTATTTTGCTATTGATACCTTTCATTGTGTTGATATAAAACAATTTCTTCGCCAAAGGTTGCTTTCGTCAAAAAATTTGGAAGTTAAAACTAGTATCGTATCTGGGTTAGAGTTTTTTAATAGTATCTAGTAATAATAAAGATCAAGTTTCCAAAAGATTTGCTATTTATACAAGCAAGAGTTTAAAATCTGAAAAGAGAAATGGTGTCTTTAGTAAATGTCAGATGTTGTTAACCAAAGCAAATTTTATTTAGGGGGAAAAATATTTAAAGAAATGAGAGGTGACTATTCCTTTGGATTATATACAATATGGATAATCTCTTCTTTTATTTTGCCTATCAACTTTAAAAATTAATTTATCCAACTAGTAACCTAACTAAATTACTCCTACTCCTATTTTAACTATATACAGAAAAATTGACTAGGTAAAATGATATTTCCAGTGAAACCATCTTTTCATTTCTATTCCTACACACATGTACCCTTTAAACACTAGTGTTAAGAATAAAGCTTTTCTTGGACTGTCAATATTGAATGTGGAATCAGAAAGTGAAACTTCAGTCGGAATTCTGCCCGAAATTTCTTTTTTATGAAATCTTCTTTCTAATTGGATACCTATTGGATCGTAGAAATCAGGATGAATTTCTGTTATGGATTGGCGATCGTTCAATAGGAAAGATGACATGCTAATTTTAATGGCCTGAAATCTATTATGCATTAAATTCAAGATTTTAGCAATTTCTCGTAAAAGGAAAGTTTCCACATATAAATCACTAAAAAAAATGAATAATAGATGGAAATTTTCCAAAAGAGAATTGTCAATTATCATGAATTGCTGGTAAGTTTCCAAAAATACTTTCTTTCGTTGATGATGTTTTGGATGACATAGAAGTTTTTCAAGGAAGGTTGTTATTGACTGATTTTGGTTTTGACACAATTCAGCTTTCCAAAATGGTAACGCATCTCTCAAGTGTTCTTTGATCAGGTGTTCAATATACCATAGCAATCTATCAAAAGTCTGAAAATTTAAAACACAATCCAATTTTATACAAAATAAATGCAGGCGAGAAAGAATGTAATGATTATCTCTACAACTAGTGTTATAACGCAACTGGGATTGATTTGGAATATCTTCTTTTTCACAAGGACTGGCCAGAATCATGGGATCTGAGTGATTTCGATTTTCATCTTGTGAATTAGAAAACAAATCATGATTGGGAACAGGCATGGTGGTTTGCTCATGATATGAATCATAGATCAGGATTTTATCTCGGATAGTAAAATCATGCAAATGATCCGTCACTCTGAAATGAGGATTGACTGGTATATTTCTTGAATTAGAATATTTCTCATTATCTGAGTTCTGTTGAGTTACTTGAGATAAATCAACATTATCATCGGCTAAGTAGCTATCATAAATGATTTCGCAGGATTCCCTAGATTTTTCTTCTTTATCCCGTATATTCAAAAAGGGAAGGTCAAGTCATTCATGTTTGAAAAGGAGAAAAGGATTTTCTATAGCTGTCTTTTTATCCTGAAATCCTATCGGTGATTTACTTGGATAATCCTCTGTATCTTTTGGGATTTTATTAATACTGAGGGGAAGAAAATTATCATTGCTAAAAACATCAGGATAAAGAGAAAAATGTGATTCTGAAACAATGCATTTGAAAATATCATCGTGAAGAATTTCTTGTTGATCACATTCATCGTAGATATTAGGCTTTAGATCATACCTTTGTGTGTTTGTATTTTCCGAAAGAGAATTAGTTTGTTGTTCTAACCTTGATATCTGCATTTGTCGACTTGCGATGATATTATCTAACCTTGTCTCCAAGTCGCTTTCTGTTGTCAAGGTAGGCTTTCCTTCAACATTCTCGCTTGTGTCTTCTTGTATTAGAGCGGGGATGTCTTCTAATCTTCGGGAAGTTTCTTCATCATGAATAATTCGCATATTCAAATTGGAATTTTCATTCATATTAAAAGAAACTGGAACTAGACTTGGACTAACTTCTGCTGGATCGGGCACAGGAGGCAGAGAATAGTTATGCTCAGCGCAATCTGAAGATTCTTCATCCATGAGTTCATTCTCAATATCATATTTTAGACAATTAAGATGAAATCGCATATTAAAATCCCTAACAGTTTCACCTTCTTTTCGTAGATATTCAATTTCATCATATACCTGATCATAATCATAGCAATCAAATTCACAAATGAAAGCCTTGACGAATTGGTCCCAACTGTGAATTGAGGCAACTGGGAGGGTTCTACACCAGTTTCTTGCTTCTGCTGTGAATGTGAGAGTAAAAATTCTGCATAAAATGCCTTCGTCAATTCCTTGGACGTTCGAACTTAAAACTCTTTGAATAAATTGAAGGGCATGATTAAAAGCAGAAGAATTACTCTTACCATTGAATTTTACCTGAGACAAGAGTCTTACCACTTCAGGTGGGGTGTTGGAAGATGCACGAACATGGATACAAATCCAAAGAGGAAGTTTGAGAGAAGTCATCTTAATTCAAATATCACAGTTACCAACCACTCCAACAGACAACATGCTTCAGGCCCTCCTTCTAGCGCCAAATATGTTGAAGCCCCGAAAATCGAGTCGACAACAAGGGGGATACTCACCCAGTTCGGACCTTGGTTGACAGCTCCTTATCCGTTTGGTATAGTGAGTCTGATTGGGGATAATGGGACCAGTTTCCCAATCTAAGGGTGTGTGTGTGTGTAGAATTGGATGTTGCTGATCTAAAGTTCATATCTGAGCTACTTTAATCTAACTCTAT